>CM076661.1:23081847-23093837 GCA_038496675.1 Rachycentron canadum
TGGGGGTGGGGGTGTGGGGTGCTGGGGGGTGGGTGATGGGCTGAGTGGGCCAGGGAGTTGAAACCAGATCCCCCTTTATAGCCACTTGCAAAACAACTTTTCTTTATAATATAATGCAATGTTGATCAGAGCCCTGCTGTGCCAGCAAGCTACAGAGGCATTTTTAATTGTTGCAGGTGGTCTGGCTCAGGGAACATAGCTGTGATACACAGGGATCTGCAAATAAAACTCTAAAGCATGCATGTGTGAATGGGTACACAAACAATAGAGCTCCTTCCAAGACAGCTGTGTCTGGGATTGCTGTGCTAAGCTTCAAGGCATGAGGTAACAGCATGGTCTCCTATTGCCTTATGTCATTGATTCAGAGACATCAGCAGATGGTATTCACTGTTATCATGGACATGGTTTCGTGATCAGGTTATGTTAGTACAAACTTTCAATTTTTGTCTTTTGGAATTGACCATAATGTAATAGTTCTAGATTTTTTAAATTGATATGAGGTCTCCGTGTTGTTTACATCTGTTGCTGCTATATTGAAGGTAACTGCAGGTTGCTTAAAGTCTTTGTCTTCTACCAAGTTTAGGTTCAGGGGTGTCATTTACTGTGATCTGTAAATGCAGCACACTTCCCGGTGTGCATGACAGATGTGTTTTGTCTTGACAACACATTGTACAGAAATTATTTGAGGAGAGATTCATGTAATGCATTAGTTTCACTGTGCATGTCCCATACTGATGCTTTAACCACACATGTGTAAGAGCTCAGCACGTCAATAGAAGGAAGAAAATGATCTTTCCATTCTCTACAACTATTCAAACACTACTTCGAGTACTTTTCTCGTCAAGACACACACTGGATGAAGACAGGATTCTATTCAGGTATTAAACAGGATTTAGATCAAACCTTGCAAAATTTGATGAAACTCAATGGATTAGCTCATAAACTAATATGTGCTCCTACCTGTTGTTGCTCTCATGGTGTGGGGACAACCTTGCCATCACCCTGCTGCTTTTAACCCTGATCTGAGCCATTCAATAAGCCATCCAGCTCCACCCTCCCTTCACAGCATCCCCTGTCAGCATTCCTGTACACACAGAACAGATTCTGTTGGCTTTGTAAATAAAATTCAGAAATCTAACTTGCCTTCTAATGACTGAATTATTCTTAACTTGACAACAAAAAGAAGCTGTTCTTCAGCTCCATGAAAGGATTCCTCTGGTTGTGTTTACTGGATATAATGTGGAACAAAAGGCGTTATTTTGCCACTTGTCATTAAGGTGAGGTGCAGAGTCTGGCCTGCAGTAGGAGCATGGCAGCTATTGCTGATAAAATGCATGCTGCGTGATGAACAACTTCCCTTTCCTGCCGCTGCGCAGCTGTAGCTGGGCCCTCAGCTCCTCAGGGGCTGTAAATCAGAGCCTTTGTACTCCAGAAGGATCCTATCAGCCACAGGTGTGGGCTCTGCCTGGGGAGTAGACAGCCCAGCACTGGAAATACAAAAAAACTGGAGAGCACCACAAGCCTCAGCCAAACACAGGAGGAGAGGAGTATAGTGAGACAAATGAGGCAAAATCTAAGATAGGAAAGTGCCTGCTGCTCAGGGGACAAAAAGTGTTCACTGAGACAAACATCAGTATGACCACTGATTTCCTCTCTACAAGCTGTGGTCAGTTCATCACTGAGACTGAAAAGTTTTTGGTGCTGTCTCATGTGCTTGGTCATCATTCAGGTTATTTTGAACAAAACATTTTGTGTTTTCTTGTTCTTGTTCCTTTATTGTGTTCTATTTTTGCATGTAAAAGATCTGCTTAGTTATTAAGCAAGTTACACTGCTCCTGAAACACCTGGTTTCTATTCCAGACTGTTTGTTAACTCATCATGTCACAATGGAATACATTTACATTGTGACATGATGAGACATGACACCAGGACAAGGATGACAAGGATGACAAACGCTGAGCGCTGCCCCTCAGCAGGTCTCTGGAGGTTAAGACAGCAGAAAAGAAAACTACATAGATTTCTAAGTGAACTGTGAGTCATGCAGTCTCTTCTAGAGTCCCAGAAAATATAACTGGACATGAGCATAAAATGTCCCATTTAAGGAGAACTAAAAATAAATAGATTATGATCCAGATGAGTCCATATACATTTTTCTATTAAAGTGGCAGTTATTTATGAATTTCTGTGTTTGGTGTCAGCATTTTAAAGTGATAAAGTGTTGGTCTTCCTGTCACGCTGACAGTCTAAACCCGTAGCCAATTCACAATCTTAACAACACAATTGTATCATATCCATGTCATGTAGAATGCTGTGCAAATTATGGTGACAGCATGGAAACTATCGTGGAGATTGTGCAGTGTTGATGGAGATCAGCTTTAGTCTCTTCATAACAGGTAACATATGATAGCTATGATGTTCCCCAGACACACATCATGTGTTTGTGAAGCCCAAACCAAATACACTCACAGCATCCACTGGGAAAGTCAGTGATAAGGAGCTTGTGGACGACTGGACTGTGAGATGAAAACCCAGAGACCATGTCACCATAACCTGTTTTGTTCTTGATATGAGACTTGTTGTTTATTGTTTGTATTTTGTTTATGAAGACAGCTCCACCTTCCTTACCCCCCATACCCCTTACCCCCTTTACCCCATTACCCCACTCACACACACACTGCCAATTCAGTGTAGGCCCTCCTCCCACCTTACTTTAAGACAATTGTAATATATTGGTTAATGATACGGGTTGTTACATAATCTGATACCACAGAAGCAACATTAACCCAGAGCTATCTACATTAAAGGTTTTATATTTGATTAGATAATTTATATGTAAAAAAAATTACTGGCATTTACATTCTTTTTCTCTTTGCCAAGTCAGTAATCTAATGAAGAGCCCCACCTACCTTCTATCTGCCTCCAGAGCAGTCCTAATATCTGAAAATCAGTGTGTGTGTTGACATGCCTGCTTTTTGGACAGAAGCAAAGGGAAAATTCACAGACGAAATGTAGCACAGGCCCATGGAATGCAATTTCAAGCTTCCACATCTGCAGGAAAGATGAAACCGGGTTCCTAATTTTGACAATGATGATGTCAGTGAGAATACATGACAGCACTGGGTCAGGGTGCCAAGTTCTGCTCCTTGTATTTTCTCCCCCTGTTTCACCTTTTACAATATAGTTATTTATGGATTTTACCATGAGTGGTTGCTGGGGAGGTATTATAACCCCTCTCATGAGGGAAACACAATTACAATCTGGAAATGTCTGCAATTTGAATAAAACCTTTTGCTAAGGATTGTGTATGTATATCCTTGTTAGTTTTCATATGTGTAGAACTATATGAAAATTGAATGACCAAAGAGTACATTTTTTTCTTCAGTACCCTCTATATTCTCCTGTGGAGGTGGGTTTTTGGTACCACTGTCAATGTCAGTAAAGTAATCTCAGAACTTTGACTTTGATGTTTAGATGAAAAGGAAATTCAAATGTGACAAATGATTAGTTAGTTAGAAAACATTGAAGAAAAATGTATGTAATACAATGTACACAAATAACACAATTAAAGCAAAGACTCCACAACTCAATACGATTTCAGTGTTGTATTCAACCATGGACAACAGCAAATTCCTCTGTGACAGACCACAGGCTTGGAATGTGATGTAAACAGTTGGAAACATGAATTAACCCCACAGTCAACCCATTGGTTTGTGAGCTGCCGTTTTGAAGCCTTGAATTTGTACATTGTACATTGCCATCATGTTTCTTTCTTTTTTTGTTAGAAACCATAGAAGACGGAGCTGAGGAGGAATGATGGCTGGACCTGACCTGCTCTGTGCTTTTCTGGCAGGTTGCAGTTTCTGATGCAGTTTATCAATCACAGGTTAGCCACACCTTAATGCATAGGGTGCCTTATGGTCTATTTTCCTCTACATGAGACCATCATTTTAAAAATGTCATGTTGTATTAAAGACTTGAAACTAGAGACTGAGACCACTAGGAAAACATTGAGCTAATAAATCGAATGAGAAGTAGAGTCATTTTCACATAGATAATTCCTCATGCATCTGTTTGTCCCCAGTTTATTTTCTGTCTGTGTGTGTGTGGTTGTCTGTGTAGTTGGATGTGGCTCCTGTTCCCTCCAGACTTCTTCCACGCCTGAACAGCATCTCATCAAGACTACTCCAAGACCACTACGGCCATTGCCATTTAGGGGCAGATTTTCCAGTAAATCTGGTTGAAGAGAGGATGGACCCAGACTCTGTCTTGTTCTCCAAATGATTGCCAAGACTAATACTGAGTCCAATCCAGTGTTGCTGTTCCTGGTTATGGCCTTGAAACCCAGTCATTCAGCTCATGCTGGCCTCTAAATCAATGCAAAGAGTCCAAGCTCATAGTACACAGCAACCATGTGTTCATGTAAACAAAGAAACACACTCCTTAACACACAGTAGAGCACATTTTAAAAGTCACAGCACATAACACAATAACCATGGTTGCCTTATGGAGATCATCTCACTCTTAGGAGTATAGGGGATCTGACAATGCCTTCAGTGACTGCCTCCTACTGAACACCTCAAAGACAAAGGAAATGGTAGTGGATTTCTGAAGGTCCAAGCCCCCTCTACAGCCAGTCAACATTTGTGGGGTGGTGCCAACCCACAAATAGTTGGACTGGTCCCTGAACACAGACACACTCTACGGAAAGGGGCACAGCTGGCTTTTTTTCTTAAGGAGGCACAGGTCCTTTAACATCTGTAGAAAGATGCTGCAAATGTTCTCCCAGTCTGTAGTGGAGAGTCTCCTGTTTTATGCTGTAGTCTGCTGGGAAGGCACTGTGAAAAACAAGGAGCAAGGCAGCTTGACAGACTGGTGGAGAAGGCTGTGCTCTGTCATTGGGGTGAGTTTGGACTGGCTGGATGCTGTGGTGTGGAGGCCTTACTACACTGTTTAGAATATTCTCTTCATTTAATCCTGGAGGAGCAGAGGAGAGGCTGTACAGATAGGCTTAACTCATGGTGCTGTGGGACAAGACTTAGGAGATTGTTCCTAGAGCCAAAAGTAAATAATAATTAATTAATTAATTATTTCTATAATTGTTGTTGTTGTTATTATATTATTATTTTATTGTTGTTGAAGTGATTTGTCATCTTGGTCTTTTTACCTGAGCTGCTTGACAACTTATTTTCCTTCCAGAGATAAATGAAAGTTTTTCTATCTATCTTGCAGTCTTTGCACTCCGCATGAGCCTTTGGGCTGGCCATTCTTTAGTCCCAACATTATGGCATTACACCAGAACAGACCCAGGTGGCAAATGAAGACTGATTTCTCCCACCTCCAATTCCACTTATACCTACCTATATCCACTGTTGTCCATGGAAGAAAAGACAGCAGCACCTGAGAGACTGTCCAGTATCTCTTAGAATGTGGGAATGGGCTAGGCATCTTTGACTATGTTCTCATTCACATTCTAAAAATTGCCACAAAACTTTTGTCTTGGTTTACCAACTTTCCAGGCAATGAAGATTACCACAGAAGCCCAAGCAGAGAAATATGGTTAAATTAAAACATCCTCAGCAAGTCCTCAATGAGTTCCTTTGTCACCTTCACCTTAGAAGCAGAAACACGAAAGGGCTTCTTCCAAATGGGAAGTGGAATAACAAGAAAGATCTGGTGTTTTAACAAATTTGTGCCTCTTGCTTTTGTTGTTCAAACATCAGGAATGTTGAATAACAGGGTCTGTAACTGGGTCATCAAGCGGTCCTCCAGATGAGACTCCTGGATTGTGTTCTAGAACAATTATGAGTCTCCCAAATTGGTTGGCATTGGTTAGGGTTATGGTTGCATTGCAGTGCCAAGTGGAGCTTCCATTGTCCCTTGGCCTCTCCCAGCTGATTCCTAAGATATTGAGTCAATAATTCGGGAAGGTGGTTGACTAAATTCACCACTGGGGATCATGAAAATCCTTTGATATATCTGCTTGATGATGTACTAGTCACTAACTGAGATTTGCTGCAGATTCTGCTGAGTCCCATGTAGTGACACCCTTTACTTGTAATTGTACTCTGTAGCTCCACCTTGTGGTTCTTTTGTGCCCCCCCTGAGTAGATGAAATGTTGAGTGTATCCAGAGTGTTAGCCTCCTCCCTGATGTACTTCAACCAGACTGATCAACAGCTTGCTCCTGGTTTGGGAGTAAAGGTAGAATACCTGCAGGTAGGAATTACGTTTCACATGGGTTTTTGGGACCAGAATCCAGAAACATAACTTACTTCTTAATTCAAAAGTTTATAATCATGCAGATTTTACAACATTATTTCGCTTTGTCTGCTCACAAATTGTATTTGTCTATGCAATAATTGAGGCATGAGCAAAGATGAAAGTGCATGCAGTGTCTGTGACATAAACTGTAAGTTGCCTATTTTTTTAAAAGTTTTTTTTTAATGAAAGCAGATTTTTCCCTTAAAATTCTAATAGAATAAAACTACTGAGCACATATGGTGAGAAGCTCTGAGATGGCTGCATTGTTATCCCATGGTGTATCATTACACACCACAACAAAATAGATCAAGATGGCCAACAACATTTATAACAATACAACACAGAGGCAAATGAGTCATCGTTTAAGCAAACAAACAGGTGTGACACCATAAAATCTCTCCTTGAATATGAACAGCAGCAGGACCACAAGCTGAGACACTGAGTCAAGATAAACCATGACCTCAGACAAAGAAAAGTTTCACACACTGACTCACATCACAGCTATGTTACTGTTATAGGCACAAACACAGGGTTTCAGTGGACAAACCATGTGTCCATGATGAAGTTTGTTCACCAAACAGTAAGAGAAGTCAGGAGGTACTTGTGATGTCACTGAAAACTTGTTTTACAACAGGACCAAGCACTTTGTTTTTGTCATCATTCCTGCTTTGGTTGTGCTTAATCAATTATGGACTCAACAAGGCTGACACATACAGTGTATAATGTATAATGAAAACTACAGTGCTCCTACCCTTAATAACAGCAGTTAATTACTAATGTACTATTATTATTTGTATCAGTCATTGCCATCATCATTAATAATCTTTACATCGTATGCTTTGCTTGTATTCTACCTACCTGTATTCTATTCTAACCCCACCAGTTGAAGCAGATGTCCTCCACCCTGAGTCTGGTTCTGCCCCAGGTTTCTGCCTCTTAAAAGAAGTTTTTCCTGTCGATAAGTCTACGTACTGTTAATACATTTCTTATACATGCTTATGAATGTCTTATACTCTGACCATGAACATATTCATGATGATTAACATGTATGGACTTGTTGTTGGTTGGGACTGTCCTTAGCATTCTTGTTTGCCAATTGATGTGGGTCATTTACGAGGTTTTACGCATGGAAGCCGATTTATAACATCTGTACACCTGTCACGCTTATTGCCCATTCTCTGTTCACCATTTCTCATGTGGCCAGGTAGCTAACTTGCTTTCAAGAACAATCACATGCCTTACTGGTCAATCTCACCCTGTGAGAGCTGCTCTCACAGAAGGGTCTCCATTTTGAAAACAAGTTTCAAGTCTTGGAGAATCTGACCTCTCCGCTTTCTCCAGTACATCAAGACCTGACACATCCACATCCTCAGACCTGCCGGCAAACGGATTTGTATCCTCAACAAATACAACTTCCCACCACTGCCAGATAAGTTGCATCCAGAAGCAAGGCACCCAGCACCCGCGGTTCACCACACAGAATCCTGAATCTCTTCATCCTGCCATAGGTTGTTGAAGGAGGAAGTATCCATTGTCAAATGCTGCATCCACCCGTCCTGTTGTGTCATCAGCTTTGCCATTAAGCCAATGCCACGGCTGCCATCAACGCTGATCAATAATTGCATCTTTAGAGGTGTAAGATCAAAGCTGGCTTTATCCCTCTGCTACCTGGGTGCTAATAATCATACCAGTGACTCGTACCACACGTATAGCCAAAAAGTTGTGTTTTTGTGTTTGAAAACATAAAACGCAAAGCATTGACAATTTTACTGACAATCTATTCTGGGAGTACATATTTGTGAGCAAACATATTTCACTGAATTTTCTCTAGCCCATGTGCATGACCATTTACAATTACTTGCACATGTGCCACTATGCAGGATATTCACTTTTCATTGTTCATCATTTCTTGTTCTATACAATCACAAAAGCATTTTCTATGGCATTATCCCTCCCTTCTGGCCATATACCAATTTACACTGTCCATCTTCACTACTTGACTCTCAGGCTGTAAATGATAAGAACACCCCATTTAGACCATTTTAATGACCAACTGCAATCTTCTATGTGTTAAAAAATACCTCAAGGTACTTATTTTGTGGCACAGACCCAATCATCCTTACTGTTATTTATCATTCTCCCAAACCTAAGCCATGTTTTTTAAAGTGAATTTTCTGAAAATATATTCTGTATTGCACTAACCTACGACAGGATTGTCTTTACTTGTGATTTAAATATCCACAGAAATGATCCCTCCAGTTCTGTGACTCAAAGCCCTAGTAGAAAATTTTGATCTTATTCAGCAAATCAATGAGGCCACACATTGTCAAGCCTTGACCTGGTGATGCCAAAAGGCTATGGCACTGTTTAAGTCTCTGTGACTAATATGACTGATCACTTCTCTGTATGTTTTCCAGTGACAAGAAGCACATAAAAAGTTCCTGCACACTTTGGTGCAACTAGAGTTATCAAGGTTAGGAAGTCACTTTCAGTTGCATTCAGCTTTGTTGCCCAGACAAAGGGCAAGAGAAATCATGTAGCACCCCTGATAAAATGAAATCTGGAATAATAATTCACTACAATATTTACAAAAACCAAATTGTTTCCTTTAATTCTGCTATGTGTCCCGGAGGAAGAGCCCACTTCCAGGGTGATAACAAAGGGTGGCAGCAACATTATTCTCAACATTCAGGTGACAGTGGAGCCCTGGGTCACATTTAAATAGTCATATTTTTGATAATAAACCTCAAAGTAAAATTCGCAGTGAAGTCACACCTAGAACTCTACAAGAGAGCAAACCCTTGACCTCTTGTCTTGGCCCAATCCTAGGTACGCTTTGTTGATTAAAACAAAAAATTGTTTTAATCAATGTTTAATTCTGTCAGACATATTATCAATGCATCCCTTGAAGCTAGAATTCTTACAGACACTGACTTGCCCAGGATCACTGAAACGATTAGAATACTATGTCTCATCCCAGAGATAGTTGTTTTCTGTAGTATTCTGTTTTTTATAGTCTTTCTGTGGAATACTTGTTTATACCACTTGAACATGGAGTTAGAAGAGAAACACCCCCCCTGTGTTTACTACCAATAAAACATTCCTCCCTCTCCCTGGCTTTACCACCACATGACTTGAAAACAGATGCAGTCATAAAGGCATTTATTAGGGAGGCACTGGTCCCTCTTTAATGTGAAGGTTGCACCTGCTAGCCTGCTCGTCTGATATGACCCTTCCTTAGCTTTGCAGGAGAGGGATCCTGGTGTTTTAACACCTTCTGGGATTCCCAGGTGCATGCTCTTATACTTGGCCCAATTTTTCCTCCTCAAGCAGCTACAGCAAACATCTCATTGTCCTGCATTGCAGGACTGAGCTATTTAGGAGATGCCCACTGCTATCAGACTGTTAAACAAAGTGGTTTGTTATCTATTATTAACTATTATCAACACTACTAATAAGCAGCTGGACACCTGAATTTTTACTCAGGCATAGGAAAAGTCTATCTATCTATCTATCTAGAACATGAGTAAATGTGTCATAGCTGTCTTTTCTCTTACTTCGCTGCAAGTTGACAGAAACCTGCTGTCTTTTCAGTACCATACTAAACTGACTGACTGCAGCATCTACATTTTATCATCTGCAACGCTCTAAGGCTGCAATGTTCATGAAAAAATCATTATAACCTTAAATATGAAATGGAACCAATCAATGAAAAACACCTTCTGGGATTCTCAGTTGCATGCATTACTCTTTTACCTGGCCCAATTTTGCTTTCTCTAGCAGCTACAGCCAAGCCCTGACATTCTGCACAGAAACCGCATTCTCAGAGATATAACGCCCACTGATGAGACAAGGAATATAGATCCATTGGTAATCAAGAGATCTGCCTTCATTCCCAATTAATTAGGGGCTGACGAAAATGCACCTTAAGACAAAACATCTGCTGAAAAGGACAAGAATCACTGAATGTGCCCCTGCGAGTCAGAGTGCCTCAGTGTTACCTTACAAGAGCTCTGGGAGATAGGAGACAAACAGAGCATTATGCCTACCAGGCTTCCCTGTCATATGACAGCAACATTATGGCATGTTAATGGTATATCATTGTATCAACCCTCATTTCACCACAGAAACGTTTTATGGGTATTATAACAGTGTGCATGGAGGTTGTTAATTAATAGGCAAAGGAACCAAAAAAGCATGGGGACAGGGGAAGGGGTGTAAGAATTTAATAATAACTAATATAGTGGAAACTACAAGCTCATGACTTTGGTTTAAGTGCTGTATTTAACCCTCTTACACATGTTTTCTGCAAAGTAAACAATGTTGTTCCCATTTTATGAGTCTGACTCATGGCTGACATAAAAAGTCTTCACTGTGCACTTAAATCCATAAGTTCATGAGAGGCCATCTGGGGTGATTTGCAACTAACCATCTTTCATTGCTCATTACAGGCAGTACTTTTGTGGTGCAGACAAATTACACACTTAAAGGTTTTGTAAACAATTGTCACTGCAACTAGATGTCGCTCTAGAACACCAGCATCTTGGACCAAAACCAATGCTTTGTTGGCCACACCTATAACCTCCCTTTTCAGGGTGAGGGGTCAGCCAGGGTAGTTAAAAAAAATGGTTTCTTCATTGGAAGAAATTCTGAAAGGTCACTTTTACCTGAACCTTTTACTTAGAAAAAGTTGTTTGCTGCTGTGGTATTGTTTATAGCCTTGTTTATTTTTATAGCCTTATTAACTTTAAAGCATACATGACCATCAAGAGATTTTCTCTGATTTTGTGTGTTAGTTACATTTTTTTAAATTAATTTAAATATAAAAAGTTATCCTGGTCAGTGCTGACATTATGTCTGCAGATTTTTCATATGCAATGCTACTAGTGTCCTGTTCTACCACACCCACCTACTGGATCCAGGTCCAGAGATGGAACTGAACTCAATCATATTGATGAAAACAGATGAGATGACTTTAGCTTTGGAAATGGAGCATTATCCTGTAGGAAGTATAAAAGATGGTGAACTGTGGCCAGGAAGGGATGAAAATAGTCAGCTACTTGCATTTATAAATACTTCAGAATGCAAAATGACACGTTTTATGAGAGTGTGTTGTGTATTTAGAAAACTTGCTGAATGACTGACTGCAAATCTGAAGAATGAAGAGCTTGTAGAGTTTCTATGATAGAAAGACTAAATAAATGATAATAAAACACAACTGTTTGGGTATGATGGCAGCAATTGTCATTTTCATATTTCTTTTTAATGATGAAGTTTAAAGTTGTAATTAGAGCAAATGGTAAAAGATTTTTTATTTATCAGAGCAAATTCACACATAAACTTAAGATGAGCCCACCAATACACTATTGGAGAAGGAATTGAATGAGAGTAAGAAATCCATCATGAGAATTATTGACAATGTTGGAGTTGGTTGTGATTGGATGACATCCGATGATGAACAGAACGTATGGTCGATCACATTAGAGAAAACTTGTTATTGTAGTTTCACATGGCAGTTGTGTGAGGTTGGAAACCCTGCCAGATTTCACGGTGGGATTCAAAGACATCTCTCACGCTTTCCCCGCGTTCCATTGGGAAACTCCCATGTCTCTGTCAAATGTCTGTTGACGCTTGGTTGTCCTGTCGAGAGTCTGAATCTTTCACTTGAATGATTGGGCATCTTGGCTCTCGGTATCTCACAAACCGCCTTGGTACTCTTTAGTGGCCAAA
>CM076661.1:23094337-23113215 GCA_038496675.1 Rachycentron canadum
GTGTGTGTGTGTGTGTGTGTGTGTGTGTGTGTGTGTGTGTGTGTGTGCATGTGTGTGTGTGTGCGTGTGTGTGTTTGCCTGAGTGCTCAGTGCCAGGACAAGCAGCGCCGCCCGGTCCCATGCTTCATATTCAATTCAACAACTTTCATGTAAAATGCTCGTATGAAAGTCAAAGCGCAGCGTTTATGTAAGAGTCAACAAGCTTTTAAAGGGCTGCGGCGTTTCCTTATGGACACTGAGACGTAGCACAGTCTGGTATTTGGCATTTCCTCAGGCTTCACATGGAGATTGTGTTTGGTGTTTGTGTCCCTGAAACACCCTCTTTACTTGCTACTGTTTATTGTACGCTTCACTTCCTGTGGTGAAGCTGGGACCAAGCCAGTAAACTGAATTATTTGCACTAATGTTTTGAAGGCTTTTGAGGCAAAGATTGAACGCACACACACATACACACACACACACACACGCATGTGCCTGAAGACATGCAAACACAGCCAGTGCTGCCTGCTTGAAACGCAGAACAACAGGTGGTTGCATTTGACAATTAGACAACTGACAATCCGACCTACTTATTTTCTACTTTTACATTAATTTAAACTTTATGACAAAAAAGAGGGCAACATGGTAGTAACGAGGGGAAGAACTGAATAAAAAAATCATCGAAAACAGGAGAAAGTATTTTCAGACAATTTTGACATTAAAACAAATTATGCAGAGAAAATGTTTTTGTCAAATCAACATGAAAACAGGGATCTTAATGCCAGTACCCAACGGTGAACAGTGCATGACTTGCATCTGTTTTGCTTTGGGAGGCTCCACATCTGCGGGGGGTAAGAGCCAACATCAGAAAGAGTTTAATCAAGCCAGGAAAGTGTGAAAAATCAATGAGAAATGATGTTGGGTAAACGTGACACAGCAACTGAACGTTTTCTGAAAAGTCTAACACACTGAATTACAAATACAAGCGTTTCAGGTTCTAATACTATTTCAGAAACACATAGGACACGGACGATGAAGACGTTTTCATGCGTCATTCCTGTTTAAAATGAGCACTTTGGGAGTTTTCTATCAGGTTCATCCAGTCATACAAAATCTACAAAAACACGTACACAAACTTTTACTTAGTGCTCAGCATACAAATTAAATTAGTTTACCTAAGAGGCAGATAAAGCAAGTAAATGTCATTGCTTTTAATTGTTGTCTCCAACAGTTCAAAGCAAGACCAGTTTGAACTCTTGTCTCTTGTTATCACATCTTTTCCTATCCTTAAATTAGCACGCTAACCACCTAGCCCCCAGTACTGACTTCCATCAGCCTCCTATCTACCCTGAAGACGTAGTATTGATCAGGGAGCGTCTTGTCTCAAATGGCCAAAGCTCTTGTCAAGCGACACATTTGGCGGCTGTGCCCTGCTTTCTTTTCTGACAGATAGAAGCAAATGTAGAAATGCCAAATTCGGTTTGATGGTTTTAGAGCAGTTTTTTTTTTTTTTTTTTTTTTTTTGTCCCACATCTTTGGTGACATCACCCAGGAGTTTCTTAAATACTTTTACCAACACGGAAGAGGTAAGAAGGTAAAAAGACAGATAATGCAAAAAGTACTGAGCTGATTTGCTCCAGATTTAGGCGAGGGATGAGCCAGAGAAAACCACATTAAATTTTAATTCAAGTTAAGTGAAAGGTCCTGATCCAGAAATTTTAGTTTTTCTAACATCTTTCATCAGTTTCTTAGGAAATAATGTTGCGAACTTGATCTGTGACTTGAAACAATTGGGTCCAGATCAAGATAATAATCTGATAGTAATCTTGATCTATCGGTTGATCTTATTGGTATTGGTGAGTAGCAGTGCTCACTGATACCAATAACAGTGCAGTACTTGCATTATCATTTAATTCAACATCCAACTTCATACAACTGGAATTTGCCTCCATTTTATTTGTCTATGACACACATGTGTAGGCTTTTGGTGAAGCCTTGTGTAATTCATTGTTTTTTTTTCTTCTATATTGCAACTGGCTGCTCTGTTTCTTTTGGGAACTGAACTTAAAGCAGTTCACATAGGCAGCTAAATGATGATGATAATGATGATGATGATGACAAATTTGGGCCACAACAAACTCTGTTCTGCTCTGAGGGGCATTGTGGCAGCCACGTAGCAGTTCACGTTTACATCTCCGTGCTTCGTTGCAAAGTGACTCCACAACAGCTCAAGCTGTGCTGACGTGACCATTCTGCTCCCTCGACTGCACATATTGACCCAACGGGGCAAAGAACAGCTGCTCTGCTGGTCAGTCAGCCTCCAGAAACGCTGGTCTGTTCCCCTCCAGGTTCAATAATGGTACAAGCTTGAAGAGTTTGGTTCCCAGTTGGGATATCCAGGAGATGAAGCCCCGCCTGCTGCTTGAAAGCTGAACTCAGGAACCACAGCACTGAGTGAGCAGTCAGCGTTTACTGCTGCTTTAGATCACCACTTTTGCTTTAATTAACATTATTAAAAGAAATATGCTGTTTTGTGTACCACTTTTACAATAACATGCTCCACTGAGATCATTAGCAATAATTTTTCTCTCCTGCCTGCTCGTATCGACCCACCAAACAAAGAATAACTAGTTTCACTCTGATGGGAAAACAGCAAGCTCTCTCTCTCTCTGTGTGTGTGTGTGTGTGTGTGTGTGTGCGTGTGTGTGTCTGTTTCATGTGAAAGAGAGTGACTGAGTGGGAATGTTAGTCAGACCATCAGCCATGCACAAACATCTTCATCAATAGCTGATGAATGCTCTGAATGGACAACACACTCTGAATCAATATGGATGGAGCAAAGCTTTAAATACACAGCAATAATCAAAGAAACTCATTTAAATACATTTTTAGATCCTTTTTTCCATGTATCACGCTGATGGCTTTGTTGGATATCTGAGTCTCTGTGAAATTAGCTTGTCATCACATGGGAAGAAAATTGTTTTGGTTTGTTTTGTTTTTTTGTTGGTCTCACATTCGTAGTTTCAAAAGTGTAATACTACAGCTTATCGCATTGATTTATGGGCTGTGGTTCCCTGTGTAAATGCACTGCCAGATCAGAAAATCCATTCACCTTACGAACTAAAGCAAATCACTACACTGTCATGCAAACAAGAGCAACGTGAGGGGCTCTGTGATTGCATTTAATAAATATTAATGTGTTTATAATGATGATTCTGATGGGCTGATGCTTTTGAAAGTAAACAGCAAAATAAATAGTTGAAAGGGTTTTCTCCTCTGGCGTCCCTGTCAGAAAGATGACATCATTTGTTTGTGCCTTCAAAAAAATGTAAAAAAATAAAATAAAGCATAGCCTTTTTTGTCCGGAGATCAGAAGTGGAAATCGTGGTCTCATACGAGTGCTGTGCTGTGCTGTGCCGTGTGTGTGTTGTGGAGGTGGCATCAAGGCTTGCGGGTTTAACAAGCGAGTCTGGCTGGAACAGGACAGTCCGGAGTGAGTGGTGGTACAGTTATGTCACCTGGGGCAGATGGGCAATTCATCCAGCCAACAAATCATTCAGCTTCAGTATGTCTCTCCCTTAGACTGACTTTAAAGCATTGCAACTGAAATACATAGAATATGTATTATATTCTATTACATATTATATTACTCTATTTACTATTGCTATTTACTATTTACATAGTAGTATCCAAACTATATCATATATTTGGCTAGTGTGTATTATCTTATCTTATCCTTATGAGCTGCCCCAGTTTGACAGTTTTTTTTTTTATTTTTTTTTTATACAAACTTTTCAACACTTACGGGCTCTTGATTTGGTCTTTTGATTTATTTCCAGTTTTATTTTGAAATCACTTCCCTTGTGTGTCACATCTGTTTTCTCCTCTCTCCTCACTGTCAGTTTGTTTCTTTTGCTTCTGTTGTCTTCTTGAAGTTTCCTGTTTGTTGTGCTCCTGTGGTTTCATCTTTTCTGTTTTTTGTTCCGTGCCTGGTTTTGGGATTTTTGTTGTTCTGTTGTCATTAAAACACTTCCTTTTTTTTTTGTCCCGAAGATTGGCAGATTGGAGCTTACAGTGAGTTGCTATCGGAAAGTGGTGGCTAACTGGTTAGCATTGTAACTGCACCCACATGTTTTTCTGAACTTTTTCAACACGCACTTTAAGAAGTCAAAACGAGTTTTGACTTTTTAAAGTCAAGTTGGATTACGGACAGAGAAAAGATAACGTGTAACAACATATAGTGGAAACAGACGATGAACTTAATACAGGATACAAACAGTACTGCCATATTTTCATTATGTTTTTCAATTGTTTTTCTTCTTCTGCTGCGGTGTAAAGGTACCCAAGTCGAGAATTGGCACACCACCTATTTTTTGTCGGAAACATCAAGAACAATTCAAGAAAATTCTGTCATACACATTTTCTTCTGCCAGTTCTCTGGAAATTCGAAATTTGCATGAGATTTGGATGAAAAACTGGTTAAAGGGTGAATAAAGACAAACCTCCGGACTGATTTCAAACAAATCAAGGTTTAAACGATATTATCTACAATATTCCGAGATAATGTCGGCTCACGATTATCTTGATGAGTACAATGTGGGAAGATGAGCCAAAACTGTGCAATTAAGGTTTGAACCAGAATTGTACTTTAAAGGATTTATCCACAGCCCCCGAGGTTTGTTTTCCATCACTGTCAGAAATGAGCAGTCTGTTTCCCCTGTGATATTTCTGGTTACCATATCTAACTGACGATAGGTGGGGTGAAAACAGCCTTATTTGCGGTGTTTCCTTTTCAGGCATCAAAACTAGACTGTATGAAAGAGTGTGCGCACCTCTGATTTCCACCGAACGTGACGTTTGGATAGAAACGGCAAAGACGCTATCTTTGGCTGTGTTAGCTCCTCTGGAAATTTTCTGTGTGTCCTAAGGAAAATGTTGATGACACCTGAGTATGTTCATCTGTATCGTGGTTCAAACTTTCGAAAAGGAGGAAGAAATGAGACGAAACGTTTTGTCTTGTCTTGTCTCTCAAAGATAATTCGGTATTTGTTTTCCCACATTTCTTGAAGCAGGGTCAACCACAGACTGTGGCCTGTGTGTGTGTGTGCTGATCTTCGCTGTTCTTTGAGTTTGTTTGATTTTTGCTTTGTTCTGACAGGCCTTTCCTGCACTCATGTCTAATAATCCTCCAGGGGTGACCTTTAAATTCTGTTGTAATAACTGTTTCATTGTTTTATTTCAACCTCCCTCACATTCAGCATCTCCAGAGGCCTCTGTCTTTTGCTGTGCTGTCACTGTAAGTAAATTTGTTTCCTCATTAATTGGCATATCTTGTGGATTGAAGCCTTAATTAATAGTTCAAGTAAATAAATAATCAAAGGAATTAGTTATTAGCTGTTGAGCTGTGGTCTTTGTTAATCAGTTTGGTGAGTGATCAGTAACGTCTTAGCTTCAACAAAAAAAAGGACTCATGGATGAATGACTGAAGGATGGTTAATGAACAACGCTGCTTTGATGTTTGGATCAGGCCTTCAAAATAAAGCGGCTTTTCAGTTCTGATTCTTTCACAGTTGGCAGAGACTTGGCATTAACTTCAAGGGAAAGTTAATGACTTTTTTTTTTTTTTTTTTAATATAGAAAGACACATAATCCACATTTTGTGGATTAGTACAAATTAGTACAAAGTACCAATTTGTCCCTGTTATAGCCTGTTGTTTCAGGGGACCCAATACTGCCAGTACTACTTTAAAGCATAATTATGGGCGAGACACCCCACCTTTCACATATGAAGGACTGAAAGAGATGCAAAAGTACTGTGTTGCATTGTTTGTTTATCATTTTGTGTATCTGTAGACATTTGTGTCCATTTGAAGTCATTTTACACCTCTATATAGTCATTTTGTGTCTGTGTGTGGTCGCTTTGTGTCTCTCTGTGGTAGTTTTGGATTTGTATATAGTTGTTTTGCTTCTATGTAGTTTGTGTGGGTGTTTTGTGTCTCTGTGGTCATTTGCATCTCTAGTTTTGAATCTTTATGTAGTAGTTTTGCATCTCTATACAGTTGTTTTGCATCTCTATGTGTATCTTTGTGTCCATTTTGCATCTCTTTGCGATAGTTTTGCAGCTCTATGGATTGTTTTCTGTCTCTTTGTGGTTGTTTTGTGTCTCTTTGTGGTTGTTTCGCATCTCTTTGTGATCATTTTGCATCTCTATGTAATTGTGTTGCATCTCTACATCGTCTACACACTCTTTTTTGTCATTTTGCATTTCTTTGCATCTCTTTGTGGTTGTTTTATGTCTCTGTGTCGCTTTTAATCACATTGCGGACCTTGTGTTTTCATTTTGTGTCTTTATGTGGTTGTCTTGTGTTTTTTCATTGAGCTGATTGACTTGTAAACAAGACAGTAATTTCATGCAGAGGCTGTGACTCAGGGCCCTGATAGGCCCATCCCACCCACGCTTCTGACACTACTAACACCATTTTGCCACATGATGATGACGGACTTCGTGTCAAGATTTTTTCAGCTTTAACATCACTGAATCCATTGTACCAGTCACTTTGATTGGCTAGTCAGGCAATAATTAATCACAACAAATTTAAGGTAAAGATGAACTGAAAGGTGTCAGAGAACAGATTTAAGAGTGAGATCCACAGATCACACAGCCACAGATCCTTCTCTCTGGATGAAATCTGGGAAAAGAAAAATCAATACGGCTGTCAAAAACCAACCTCTCCAAGTAGCCCTTCTCTTTTGCTGGCCCCAGTCACATTTCTGCATCAGTCCTTCCACGTTACCAAACTGGGAAAAATCTCCACAACGCACAACTGTTGCACCTCTGCTAACCTTTGCTCTGACAACTCCTCTCTTGTCTTATTTCAGAAGGTCAGCGCTCCACGACACTTACCCAGGAGCATTACACCAGGACCATCTTTGCCCTGCGGAGGAAGAAGCACAGAATGGTCCAGACGCTGGGATTAGATGTGAGAACATTTGCTGCTGATGCTGTCAGGTGGGATGTGGATCACTGGCATCTCAGTCCCCTATATTCCAAATACAAGTCATGAAAGATGGAAAGCAAGGCTTGGCCAGGGTCTAAAATATGAAATATAAAACAGAAAGATATTGTTTTTTTTTTTTTGTTTTTTTTTTATCTCAGCGTGATAGAGATTTCAGAGCATGAGTCAGATATATATACCCTCTCTTCTTTCCATACCCCCCCAAGCCTTCCTTCTTTACATCAATGCCCACGGTCTCGTCTCCCCTCCATCCCTCTGCCCCCTCCCCTCACTCTCATCACCTTCCCGCTGCACTTTCTTCTTCTTCTCCTCTTCCTCCAAAGGCTTGTAGTCTTGTGGTTAATAATTGATTCTGGCTGTCACAGTGTGCTGACAAAGACAACAGCAGGGCCATTAAAAGTTCCTTGCCTGTTCTTTCTTCCTGCCAACCCCCCCACCCTATTCACTTTACAGTCATACACACACGTACACTGTCTCTCCCCTGTCTGCTCTCTCACTTAGTTCAGCCCCCCCCCTCCTCTCCGCCTGTCCTTCTGCTTGTTCGAAACAGGGAAAGTTGCATTCTCCCTCTCGTGCGCCTTCTCTCCCTCACCTCCTTTACCTTCACATCTCTCCCTTGCTCATCCTCCTTCCTCTTCTCACGTCCTTTGTCGTCCTCACTCACTTCAGTCTCGACGTAGTGACACTTTAACGTCAGAAATTACAAGCAGACGATGCTGCAGAAGTGCTGTGTCACACCCATTATGCACACACAATACACTTAGGTTGTCATAGAGATGAGAAGAAAGGCAACTTCAAGTCTCCTTGCCATAGATTCACCAAGTCTCTTAAACTCTTTTCCTTTGAAATTCTCAAATTCTATCATTTTTGTGTTTTGATGATGGCGTTGGGAAGCACTGCCTAACACATCAGTCCAACATCTCCCAT
Source organism: Rachycentron canadum (assembly GCA_038496675.1). Classification (NCBI taxonomy): domain Eukaryota; kingdom Metazoa; phylum Chordata; class Actinopteri; order Carangiformes; family Rachycentridae; genus Rachycentron; species Rachycentron canadum. The sequence continues at coordinate 23,102,260 of CM076661.1, forward strand.
AGGTGTCTCCTGCCTGATTTTACATAACTCTGCTTTAATAACTTATTCAAATATCAAAGTACCAGTAACTAAACTGAATAATATACTTAAACCCTTAAATGCATGATTTATATATCTATTACATTGTCTACATTGTCATTGTCACTTGCCTAAAATTGTGTAGGTTCCCCTTTTGCTGCCAAAACAGCCCTGACCCTGGAGGCCTGGACTCCTCTAGCAGATCCTTAAGTCCTGAAGTTGTGAGGTGGAGCCTCCATGGATTAGACTTGTTGGTCCAGCTCATCCCACAGACGCTGGATTGGATTGAGATCTGGGGACTTTGGAGCCAAGTCAACACCTTGAGCTGGTTGTTTTTCCTCAAAGCTCCTGAACCATTGTTGCAGTGACAGGGAGCATTATCCTGCTGAAAGAGGCCACTGCCATTAGGGAAGACTGTTTCCATGAAGGGGGGGACTTGGTCTGAACAATGTTTAGGGAGGTGGGACGTGTCAAAGTAACAACCACATGAATGCCATGAGAGCCCAAATTGCCACACTGCCTCTGTCAACTTGCCTTCTTCCCATAGTGCATCCTGTTGCCCAGTCCTGGTGTCTTCCCTAGGTAAGCGATGCACATGCATCCGGCACTTTTGGCGGTGGACAGTAGTCAGCACGGGGAGCATGACCAGTCTGTGGCTATGCAGCCTGAGAGGCATCTGTGATGCACAATGTGTGCATGGAAACTTTTTCAGCCATTTGAGCTACAGGAGCTCTTCTGTTGGCTCAGACCACATGGGCCAGCCTTTGCTCCCCATGACCATCAGCCTTGTCCACCCATGACCCTGTCACCAGTTTTCCTTTCTTGCACCACTTTTGGTAGGTACTAACCACTGCAGATGATGGAGATGGAGATGCTCTGACCCAGTCATCTACACATCACAATATGGCCCTGGTCAAAGTCGCTCACATGCTACTGTTTTTCCCATTTCCAATTCATCACCTTAAGGACAAATTGAGCTCCCTAATACATCCCACTCACTGACGGGTACCAATGAGATAATCAATGTTATTCACATATCCCTGTCAGTGGTCATAATGTTATGGCTGATTGGTGTAATATATACATGAAAATACACAAAACGTTGAATGCACACATTTATTTTAATGAAATCATACATATTTTTATTGTTGTACATTGAACCTACTAAAGATTTGAATTATAAAACTACATTTCCTGGTGCTCACACCTGTTGTCCATATGTACCAAAGCACTAAGGCTTTAAAGCGTAATTAGAAGGTGGCTGAGCTCACTGACAAAACTCTTCAAAATGGCTAAAATGTTCTTTCCAATATGTCAAGAAATAATGTAAATATTACAAATAATCTCTTGATCTCTCGGAACAAACATACTTACAAGTATTATAAATCACAAAAGGGGAAAAGATACTTTTTAATTACAACATAAGAAGATACAAAATCCTCATTTGATATTTGTAGCTTGTTACTTGCTAATCATCTCGAGGCCCACATTTTTATCAAACCGTCCTCAGTTTTAGTTAATGAGCAACTTGTTTCAGATGTAAACAAACTGTAGATGCCGGCCCCCCACACACTGGGGGATTTAACAGTTCCCACAATCTTGTCTCCTAGAATTTTTATTTAAATGCTGATCATTTGTTTTGCAAAAGGACCCTTTGAGGCAAATTGTGTCATGGTGGCTGGTGCAGAACTTTGACAGTGGTGACAGTTTTCACACCCCTGGGGTCCCACATGTGATGACAAGACAAGAAAAGATCAAGGTTTTAGGTCAAGTTTCTTTTGACTTGAACCAGGATCATGGTAACACAGCTCATGCTTAAGGTTAAGTAAACATAACCATAAAACAGTGCATTGTGCTTCCTTTCTTACTAGTGGATTTACTGTCGCAAGTGCAGGGTCACGGTGGAGGGAGGCTGGAGCCAATCCCAGGTATCCAAATGTGCGTGTTCTCTTTGTACTCTGGCTTCCTCGTTTTGGTTAATTGGTGACTCTAAATTGCCCCTGAGCGTGAGCGTGAATGGTTGTTTACCTTTATATGTCGGCCCTGCATTGGACTGGCAAACTGCCTATTGGACAGTGTCAGCTGGCATAGACTCAATCTGTTGAAAAGGGTTAAAATCTTTATGGTTAAAAGTTAAGATATAATAGTATGATTGGTGATCTTAAACCTTTGTCCTTAGTCACTGTCACTAGGAAACATCACCCATGATTATTTCTCCATGTTTCTCAGGTATGTTGTCAGTGTTTTGAACTGTTCAAGTGGTCGTAATAGTTTTCTTATGCGAACAGTCTCTGTTTATTTAGTATTTTGTGTGAGAATTGCCGAGCTTAATGTAGCTGAATGTTTTTGTTTGTCAGCAACAGCAAATGAGCGTTATGTCTCAGGAATCTACTGTATGTGGTAGGAACATAAATGAGGGTGTGTACTCTACTGAGACCAACCTGCTGCGCAGATGTGTTTGTTTGCACATTGAATAAATATTCAATCGTTCATTTGTGTAATGTTCACGCAGAGGAAACATCACCACATCACTTTGGTGATTATTTCTCCCCAAAAACAAGAAAAGAGAGACAGAGGAGATTTCTAGGAGACATGGCGTGAATAAATAGAAAGGATACAGGGAAATGGATGTTGTTGTCATCAACAGAGAGGAAACATCAGACACAAATGGGCAACAGGTGAGCTGGAGTGGATGACATCTTCAAGTTTCTCCTCTCAGAGAGAACACTTTGCACCTTCATGAGAGGACGAATGTGGCACAGACCTAACATGTGTCACATTATGATAATGGTGTTTCTTAAAAGAACTTAGTGTGGGGACTCACAACAGACAAGACCGCTGCTTTTAAGTCCCTAGTATGGCTCAATTCCACAGGCACCTTATGTGTTGTTTGGACTTTTGCTCCATTTCCTGTTTTATTTTGAAACCACTTCCCTTTTGGGTAATTTACTTCCTGCCTTTGTCCTTTTCCCCTCCTTGCTGATTGCATGGCCCGCCCTTAATGTGTTTCACCTGTGTTCAGTCACCTTTGCCTGCCTTGTGTGTATTCAGTCTCTGTCAGATGTTTGTAGTTTTGATTTGCGATGTTTCCCTTTGTCCCTTACTCTTGTGCTTCCTGGTTGAGTCTTCATTAGTCTTGCCTCCATTTTGAGTTCTACGACCACAGAGGTGCAATTCAGTGGAGCTGTTAGGCAAAACTTTCTGAAGGCGAGGCCGCTTGTGTATGTGGATGTTAGTAAAAGGACATTTTCAGCTGACAGGACACCGCCATGTGTAAAGTTATGGAGGCTTGTTCAAAGGTAGGTTCACAGTTTCTCCTCAGCCTTCAAAGGACATTCACACTCCAATTATTTTTGTAATTATCTATGTATCTGATCTGTGAAGAGATTGTTCCTAATGCAAGCCAAACGTATGAGACGGCAGCAGAGCTCACAGTTATCATTTTGTGCAAAAACGTATAGTGAAGTTCAGCTAATATGAGGAGTCAGCGGTCCAAGTTAATCAAATCAAACTATTGTCTTCCAAATTCATTTTAATTCCGAATTTCCTCTTTGTGTCACAATTCCTCCGCTGCAGCCCAGCGAGTTATCTCTGTCCATGAAAGCTGTCTGTCCTTTAATTTTATACTTTAGGAAGTGAAGCTTCCTCTTGATTTATCTGATGAGGCCGAAGCGACGTTGGCATTGCATTAGGAGGATGCCTTTACAGTTTGTGCATGAGGAACAATGACAGCCACCAAAAAGGGTTTGGTGCCAGTATGTGCATGTCAGTCTTACTTTTATGGGCTGAGACACATCACATAGGCATATATGATCTGTCTCCGAGGCAGGCGGACTCCTTGCTGCGTGTCATTCCCTCTCTCCGAGTCCTCTCATTCCCTGTGTCTCTACTCTGTCCTGTCCAATGAAGATGTTGAAATTAAAAAAAGAAGAAATTATCGAAGCCTATCCTCTCAGGCTGAGTATTATGGAGTTCAACAGAGGTGATGTGGTGCATTTTAACCAATTAAACAAAGATGGTATTTACTTACTTAATTTAACATAAATAACCAACAGGGTTTGGCTTAGTTTTTGGTGTGAGAGCGTAGAAGGGACGAGGCGCTGGCGATCAGTGACTGTGGAGGGACGTACTCATGGAGGCTGCCAAATGCGCAGTGTATCATATTCAACGTGGACTGTTGAGGCCGATGGGGTCCATCGCTCACAGAGGCAAACTCAGAACTGAGGTCCAGAAAATCCACCGACGTGACTCGATATTGCGAATACTGAATTTCACGCCACCCAACTTTGCAAAGCGGCCTGTGCTTTTTTTTTTTTTTTTTTTTTTTTTTTTTTTTTTTTTGGGCGTTACTACAAGGAATACTCACCTTTAACCGTTCCCACTTTTTTTTTTTTTTTTTGGTTTGTTTTCACCTGTTTAGGAGGCAGCCAGTGACGGCGGTGTTCCAGGACCACTGGACTCCACTTCTCCCAATGGTCATAAAAGAGGTCAGTTCTCCCTCTTCTCCTCCTCTCAGTGAGCGCGGTTATTGGTTTGGTTGTGTTCTGAGTTCTTGTCAGTTTGTTTTGCCATCATTTGAGTTCTGGTTAGTTTTATTTCTGGGCTCGCTGTGGCTCGGGAAGGTAGAGCGGGTAGGTGGTTTGATTCCCCAGCTTCTCTAGTCCACAAGATACTGAACCCTAAATTGCCTCTGATGGCTGTTCAATCACTGAACAAGAGTGGGTATGTGTGGCAGAAGCGCTTTATCAGCACTAGTAGTAGATGAGATACATGAGTAGTAGTAAAATGGTCAGCTGGGTGAATATTGCCTCTATTATGAAGCACTTGAAGTGGTCCATCAGACTAAAAAAAGCTTTATTTGTCACTTAGAGACCAGACAATTTGACGCATTCACGTCCCTGATCTGTCCTGCACTAATGAATACTTAGATTATATTCCTTGAAAAACACATGGCTGCAGTGTAACGCAACAAGTTCAGCCATTTTGAGAAGCAGCTCTGTCGTCTGAGGCATCTTCCAGGATCCAGCTCCTTCTACATCTTTCCTCATGCAAAGCTCATGTTCTCTGCATTGAGTATTTCATCCAGCAGTTGGCCTGTACATGAAACGGTCCTGAGTACTGCAGTTGGGTGCTAATGAATTCAGGGAACAGTTCATGACACGTGACATGTAGTGAGTTACTCCAATTTTCCAAAGTTTGTCAAGATGGAAAAGTTACTTGAGATTTAGCATGTTTCTTTGTTTTGTTTTGTTTTTTCCAACCCTCAATATTTTTTCCCTCTATGCCCCTTCCTGGGCTCTGTCTATCTTTCTGTCCCTTTTGTTTGCATACACATCCTCTCTCTCTCTCTTCTTCTTCCTCCTCTTCCTCCTCCCACCTTTTCTCTGTCTGTTCTTCTGCATTCCCTCCAGCCCTCGTCTTGATTCCCTCCCTGCTGTTTTCCACATGTCAGAGCAGCGCCGGTGTGCACACATAAAAATGCGCACGCCAGTAACCTTTCACATTGTCATTCGCATAGAAATGTGTACACACACTCCTAAGGTGCATGCACTGTATTACTTACACACACACACACACACACACACACATACCTCTTTGCCATATCCACACACAGGCAGACACACCGACTGCCATTCATAGACTCTCCCAACATTTCAGGGAGAGGCATAACAGCACTAATCTGTCACACTCTGTCTCTCCCATTCATTACCGACACTATAATCCAGCACACCTCTGATGTGACCAGCCTCCAATTAGAAATCCATCAAGCCCAAGGTGCGTTTAATTGCCTTGTCGGCGCCGCACTTCCCAAGCCGACACCTTTCTCCTTACCAAGTCTTTGCTTCACCTCACTCAGATGTACTCCTCCCAGGCAGCAGGATGTAATTTCGCATTGACGCTGCCACGTTACTGCCGACAATGGTGTTCATCCATCAAATGTTTGTACCAACAGATTCAAGTTGTTTGCATATAAGTTCATTGACTCAGGTAGTGTTTTGAGCCTTGACCTGATGAAACACATTAAGGTTAGACTGTTTTCTTGTTGCAGCCGGATATTTGACATATATATTAGAGAGAGAGAGAGAGAGAGAGAGAGAGATACAAATCTCTTAAAGTGAGGTTGTTCCACATAGGTTGTTGAAGCTGTTCTTGAGTCTCTTTATCACATCTAATGATTCCTTTTTATCAAATGTCTTAGTTCTGACATACAAGATGTGACCCCCTCCCTTTTATATTGCACTCCATCTTTATTTGAAGAGCTCAATGAAGCGTAAATGCCATATTAACTACACTCATCATTGATTATGGCCACGGTTTCGCTATAGACTCAAACCTACTCTTCACAGAGGACATAATATAGATGACATGCTTAGAAAGTACCATTTTGACCTGATATAGTTCTTATTAAGCCCACATTAAAATGCTTTTTGTCTATTAATTTGCGTAATATAGCCTAGGTAAGATGTTCACGGAGCACTGCACAGCCTGTGCTGCCAAAGTACAGCCGAGGATGGTGATGCGTTAACAGAGGCTGGAGTGGGTGTGAATGAAATGCGTCGACACTTCAGCAGTGCTCACACACTGCACCACTAATGCAGGTCTTGTGCGAATATGTGTGTAAGCTTAAAAATGCTTTTTGTAGCGTACAAAAGCTATTTTCAATGCAATGTGGTAATATTGACTATCAATAACCTTATTTTCACATCTCAATAACAAACTAGGATGCTAAAATTATATCACAAAGCTGAAGATAATAAAACATCTACAATTTAGTGTACTTATTGACTTCTTTTCCAGGAATTTCATTTTTTAATAGGTGTGTTGGATGTTGTCATTTCGTTGATTCATTATGAGCTTGCGCAGAATATTAAGACACACATCTAATGTGCATGTGTGGGATGTGTCCTCCGAGTGGGCTTGAAGTGTAAACGACGTGTCAATGGGGTCTGCTGCGTCCGTTGTGTACACAAGTCAGTAAAACTGAGACCTTACACTCGACTGCAGTCAAAACACACTTGCCCTGCAAACAGGTCCCAAGGCCTCGAACCACAGCAAACAGTCTAGGGGACCTCAAGCCTCCCAAGTCCACAAACCCTCAGTCCCACTACACACATGAAATAAAAATACAGTGTCGAGCAGTACAAAAAGATGCCAGTAGGAATGATTTTTAAAAAGTTTAGTGATAAAAATTTTTAAAATAGAACTGTTTATAACATCACAAGCAGATCTCAAAAAGATATATTTTCTCCATCTGCTGACACAGTCAATCAGTAGAAAAACACTAACAAAGGTAAAACAAATACACAATGAGCTGGCAATACAATTTTAGCTCCTCCTAAAGGCAGGCATCTGTCCTAAATACTGCTGGTTGGTACTAGTGACTAAGAAGAACTGCATTAAAGACAGCACCGGGGGGTCTCCCATAATGTTCACTACCACTGGAAATCTCTAATCCTAGATATGTTAATGCTCAACTCAACAAACATGTGGACTGCGCTTGAACCAAAGATGGGGGGGGTGGCACTTCGGTCCAGCTGCTCACACACTGACACGTCACCCTCGAAATGTGCACTGAACGTGTTTGACTGTGACAGTACATATAACAAGTGTTTGATAAGCCGTTTACATTGTCAAACATGTGAACAGCCCACGGCAGCTGGATGCCATCCCTAACCCTTCGTCTGCTGGACAAAACGAGCTGTGAGAAAAGGAAAGCTCTAACCCTGGCGGCACCAACTTCTCGGTCGTGTCTGCATTCAGGCAAAATGTAGCTTTTGGCGTATCGGTGCAAAGGAAATTTAATAAAACATGTCTGTGCAACACAAACCCGAACCATTTATTTCAACCTCAGTGTGATGAGTTTAAAGCGAGGCACAGTGTGTAAAACTGTACAACCTGATCAAAAAGAACTTACAATCTGATATGATGCATTTCAGCAGCTAAGGTTTTCACTAAGGAAATCGCCTCAGGCTTCATGTCTGGGAGTAGTTTTGTGGATATATACTCCGATTAAACACAGGTAATGAACGGCATTTAAGATGTTAAAATCACAAAATGTGACAAATGTAAAGTCTAAAGCTGATCCTCGCAGTACCTGTCCTCATTCACACTTATTAACAGCAAACCCTGTGTCATGTAGCCCACATTTTGCACCGCCTTGATGGAGCAGCTTTCCATTCCCCGGCTCTGTTACGATTGCAGACAGTTCAATCAATACTTGGAAACATGGACAAGACTCTCCCAAAGCTGGAGAACCCCTTAATCTGCTCCATTGTCAAACAACACTTTTTCTGCTCCATTGACAATGTACAGGAGGCTGAATTTATGGTCTCATAAAATGTTTGCTTGAGGTTTTACACCCAAAGGAGCTTCAGATCACAGCAGTGCTAACGGTTATGGTCCAGAAAATGTGCCCATATCTCTGGAAAATAACTCCAGTGCCGTGTCCATAAAGTGTTAGCGCCAGAAAGCATTGCTTGATTTTTATAAGCAATTCTTTTTTATATGTAATTCTGTGTAATATATTATACATATAACATACAGCAAACAAACAAAAATAAAGTATTTATTTTTATTTTTTATCAAAAAGAGTCAAATTCTTCTGATGTGTCGGTTTGTTGTACATGATGGCAAAATACCTGACATTAAGCTTTGAGACACCCACTATATAAAACAGGCAGCAGTTCACAAGCAGTGCAAGAGGTCGCTGGTGCTTTCTGTGGTTCCATGCCTGCGACATTTGCATAGTTTATTCAAATGTGGCATCAAAGAAGCATATAGACACAATAAAGGCTTATATAGGCAGCCCCTTACACACTCACACACACATACACAGGCAGACTCCTCAAATCCAACTGTTATATGTGTAGAAATGTTGTCCTTTTGATTTATTTTTAAACCTCGTATGTAGAAGAGTGTTGAAGTGGTAACCTTTCCCTTCACTTTGCCACAAACTGGCTTAAAGATAAATGGATAAAATGCCGTGTTACACAAAACAAGCCAGCGTGCATTTTACAGTGTATTGATCGCGACATATTTTTCTTATTTGTTGAAAAGCCATAAACTGACTAAAGGTTGTGTGATAAGGGAACGTAACTCGTGTTTGGGGTTAATTAGATCACAGAGATGCAACTTTTTCTTTGACATGTAATAAACAAACTGCTTGGTGTTGACAGTACTTTTACACCGCACAACCTTAACAATCTCAGACTGCTGTATTTAACCATGCTATGCAGCCAAACAGACATAATGCACCATTTTATGTAGCAGCCTCTCTGAAATGAAAAAAGGTTATTTTTGCTTTTTTTGGAGGGGCATTATTTGGACAGGAAAGTCAGGGAGAGAGGCTTGGGATAATGTGCAGCAAAGGTCTATGGGCCACTGCTGTTAGGAAATATGCCATCAACATCATGTTAATAAGCAAGTCTCGTGGTGGTCTTCTAAGCTGGAGGTGTGAACGGAGATGGAAATATAAAGTGTTTTAAATCTGTGCTGAAGAGTCTGTAAACTGTCTTATGCAAGTCCTGTCTCAGTATTATACATAACCAAGGACACTTAAAAATACAAATTGCCACATCCACTTCTGTATAGTTTAGTCTTTCTTTAGGTTTTATTACAAAGCAGTCTTAAAGCCATGTGTTACACCTCCAACATCTACTATCATCAATTTAGCCTCGCTCTTTCTAATATTGACACACTTTCTTTTTAATATACAGTATTTATTGCTGTTACAGTAAATGTCTGTCTTCCTCCAAATCGCTTCAGCTGTTAACCTCAGATTCCCAGTAATATTGTTCATTCTCTCACACAAGATTTTGATGAACATATACATTCAGGTGACACAAAATATTCTCAAACAAGTTCTTACCTGTTGGACATTTGCTCAAATCACATCTCTTCAGCTGTGTTTATCTTGTGTAATATGGCCTGTGAAACACCAGAAATGATATACATTTTTCTGCAGATTTTGCAGAGTAGAAGCTCTTTTCACCCATCTCTTCTACCCTATCCCATAGTTCATATATCTATGGATGATAAAATTGGAGTACTTTCACTGAATTTTTAGAGACTCATCAATTAGATAATTATTCGCTCAATAGTAAATTCATTGTCAAATTGGTAATTATGAATGCAAATCTCCTCAGTTGTAAAAATATGCTTTTCTTTTTTCTAACTTTGTAAACTGAATATCTTTGAGCTGACATCATTTGCTGTGGGAAATTATATCAGTGTTCTCTGACATTTTGTCGACGAAACAATTGAGCAAGAAATTGAGGTATATTAGTAACGAAGATAACTTAATTGTAGCCCTAGTTTATTTTAATCGGTTAAAATCACCATGTAAAACTCATCAATCTATATTAACCTAGGTGGTTATATAGTACATAGATATTTTATCATTTATTTTTTTCTGATCAGTGTTTTATACCTTTTATGATGACACTAGCACACTAAGAGGTAATGAAAATTATGATGACTGAAAAAACTGGACCGGAGTTAAGAAAACATATGGATGTAGAGCCATGAAATGCCATGAAAATGAATGTGACCAGTCTGAACAGTGATGGTGACTTTAAACATGGCCCCACACATGCTAAGCAGATAATGCCCCAGTGAAAACTCAAATATTCATGATCACAGGACAACAATCTTCCCATCAGGCTACATGGGGAATGAAAATGGGACAGAATGGTTAGTCCATCACCACTTAGGAAACCACAGAGAGGAGCCTCTGCTGCTGTCAGTCTGTGTGGAGTGCAATGACTGACAGCAGCAGGGATAAAATGCCCCAGGGGGAAACATCTACTTGGCTCAGTTGGCTAAAGTGCTCTGTTATTCATCTATCTATCTATCTATCTATCTATCTATCTATCTATCTATCTATCTATCTATCTATCTATCTATCTATCTATCTATCTATCTATCTATCTATCTATC
>CM076661.1:23118904-23152429 GCA_038496675.1 Rachycentron canadum
GACCTTGGTGATAATTTTTCTTGTGCTGCCACTCCAATGAATAAGAAAAGGAGCTAATGTCTCAATGTAATGGCAGACACTCGAGGATCAGGGACGTAGGCATGTGTAGAGGGAGAACAACGAAGAATCAGAAAGAGTATGAGAATGAGAGGAGTAATAGACAGTGGGAAAGAGACGTAAAAGGGAGGTGAATAAAAAAGGAATAGGGGTTGAGTAAAGTGCTGTGGGGGTGGAAGGAGAGCAGGACGTATAAGGCGAAGACATGCATTTAACTCATTGTAATGAGATTCCTGGAAGGCCATGTGGGATGATATCTGTGAGTTACATCCTGGATGGTGACTCATTCTGAGAGTGACGGAGAGAAAATATCTGCAACTTCCCTCACCTTAAACTTTCTGACACTCACCTAAGAAATGACTGAGCCCCTGAAAAGCAGAAACGCTTACTGGTCTGCGCTGCATACATGGTTTCTAGGAAATGAAATAACACACGTCATTGTACTTTGGTTTCTTTCAACATCAACTTCAACATCTACTTGATGATTGAGACATTGGTTCTCAGATTATATATTTTAATGAGTTTTGTTAATCCCATCACTGTTCCTCTAGCAACCAGGCAGTTGACATTTTTGTTTGTTTGTGAAATATCTCCACATCTGTAAAATGGTTTGCCGTTAAATTTGTGGCCCATATCCCTGAGATGAATCGCAAATATCACTTTCCATAGTGACCTCAATTGTTTCAGTTTTATGTACGAATGCAGGAATAGATACACTCAGCAGATTGTCTACTTTGGAAACAGGCAAATATGTTTTGAAGGAAAAGCAATCACACTAACAGTTTTTCAACAATCGGACATGTTGTGAGTTAATATAACTGTTAATACTGAACATATCTGATCTGTGCACACCATCCCACCTCCCAGTTCATAAAGATACCTTATGCGGGGCCATCTTAACATTACTATTCTAGGGCTATGGACGAAACAATACTGTCAGGATTGCCCACTGCAGCACTCTCCAAAGTGTCGGATAGCTCCATAGCAGGATCAGAACCTTGGAGATCGCCACTGCACACAGTACTGAAATATGCTGGGCTACGAGTAAACCAGAGTGGTAATAATGTATGTGAATTGGAAAATGGAGCAGTCTATTATCAAGTGATTTGATTAAAGTTAAAGTGTCTGCTGTACAGTTGGTAATTTTAACATGGTGGTCGATTAGAATTGATAGCCATCCGCCATTTTGAAGTCCAATGTTTGTAATTTCACTGTTGCCAATGCAGGTTTAAGGTACTTCAGCACTGGCTTTACTTTTCAGCCATGGCATTAGTGTCCACTTTTATGTTCAGTGGTTGCCATCAACTTGCTTTTGGAGCCAGTGGTCATTTAAGGAACTGCAGTTTTTTACACCACCTAACCTCTTGGATGAAGGCAGGGAGCACATAAAGCACAGAACCATCTCAAATCAAGACAAACTGTGTACGGAATACATAGGAATAAATTACAAGATGACAGATTTGTGGATTTGTCACTTTCCGCAAATGGTGTGAATAACTCGCAGCTGTTCTGTTTGTCTGTCTCTGAGCTGCCAGTGTCCTCTTTTCAACAAGCAGCATTATAAGTCATGAATTAGTTTTTTGTGCCTGTACTGGAGTCCAGTATAGTGCTATGCTCCACTAGGTGCCGCATAGCATTTTGTATAATAATGAGAAGCCTGTCATAGTTATTCCTCCAACCAATCAGGAGGAAAGAAAAAGAAAAAGAAAAGAAAAAAAGAGTCAGCCTAAGGTTTAAAGCTTGAAGGCACCACTGAGCTTATAGTCAAATATGTTAAATAATTTAATGTATAATATATAAATAAATAGACAGGGTTGCATTATTCCTCTTTTGCTTCAGTTTTTTTTATCTCCATTTAAACATCAGCTTTTTCTCATGTGGTCTTTCTGATCTTGTGGAAAATCAAACAGGAGTTCACAAATTTCAAAGTTTAGTTCCCGTGGCTCCTTAATACCTGGAAACGACTTGGTCTAAAAGCGATATTACTTAAATAGAAAGTAAAAGATGAATCTAGTTACGTTTTCTCACTTCAATTAACTGGAAAAGAAGAGGACGTTTTATTCATATGGACAACCTCTCATATGCAGTAAAGAAATACTGAAGATAAAGGCTCCATTATCATTATGTGAACTGTGCGTTCTGCCAGTATTGGGAGCCAAGCAAAGTGAAAGCCAATTTAGTCCAAGGCTGGTTAAGTGGGAGCAGCTAGAAATTGGACTCTGATTTAAGTGCCTTTGTTCTCTGCTCTCTGCTCCTCTGCCCATTGGACATGAATGAAACGAAGGAAAGGAAGAAAGACAGGATCCAGCCCTCCCTGCTTGAACAAGTCATGTGTCAGCAATCTCTCTGTATCTCTCCAATTACCAGCCTCTAAGAGCACGGGGGGGGGGGGGGTCCAAATGGATCCAGTTGACTTGGTGGGAAAGAGAACAACATGATACAATTATCAAAGTTTTGTGGGGGCACTGCTGCTGCACTGTTATTGAGCTTTTGACTCTGATATGACATGCTGTTTGGCCAAACAGTACTTGACCCTTATTAAAAACGCTTTACCTATAGCTGTGTGCTCCAGATCTCAACCCTCTCATATCATTGTACTGTCTGTTGAGGAACCGGTTCAGAGCTCCAAACCAGCTGATCCAGCAGGACCCGAAAACACATCTGTCCTCTACTGTCGTGGCTGGATTAATTATATTAATTAATCATATTAATATATTACCGGGACCAAGCTTTTCTGTGTCAGCTAGTTTCTGATAATTAATTCTAACTTTCTTCAGAAATCTATAATATAGGGACAAAACACAGGGGGCGTGTTGGGGGTCTAAATAAGACTTGGAGCCCTACCAAAAGAGGTGAAAACAACAGCTTTTATGGTTGTAATTGCCTGTGATTATAAATATAATATATTTCCCATACTCATGTGTGGAAGACTCCTATGAAGTGGACTGTACCATCCATAATGTTTGATCTGTCCGCTTCACTCAAATCTCCGCTCCTGTGTGTTGCACTGACACTGCAGGTAAATCTATGTAGCATTATCTTATTTAATACACTTTACTTTCTTGCCCTTTCTCGCCCGTTTCTGAATTAGATTTTGTCAAACCTACAGATCCACTACTATTGGCTAGTGTCCTTAGCCTTAAATTACAGCTAAGATAACTAATATTAGCTAGTTTACTCCTTTAGCCTTAGGGTGCAATTTAGCCAACTAATTTTAGCTCGTTCAATTTAATTTCCACTTTTAATTTGCCATTTCATGACCAATATAAAATGTCATATAGACTGGTGCTCAGTCATGGGCATTGAGATAATGGAGCTGAGGTTATCTGATGTAGCGCTGTGACATCAATACAGTTTATTATTTCATTTGCTGTGGTGGTTTAGTCTTTTGCATTTACCATTATTTTTTACAGGTACCATCTTTATTTTACTTGTTGGGTCATTTTAAAATATTAAAAACACCTCAATTCACTGAAGTATGTGTCGCATTTCCTTTTTACCCTGGAGAAACAGTTGACTCCCCCGTCTGTTATTGTATTATTCACACTGTGACAAGTCATATACATAAACTACAGTAATAAAAGGTCTATAATAAAAGGTCCTACTTGACACAGGGTTATAAGACGAATAAAAATAGACTAAAAGCCACCTGATATGGTAATAATACAGGACTGACCTCAAGTGAGGCAAAAATGAATGAAATGAATTTATCCATTTTTCAAATATCAACATGTTGACACAGGGTTAGAGTCTGCAGGTGGATGTCTCTTTTGCCCTGTTGACAATTTTGCCTTTTTTGTCATAAACCATAAAAAGCAATGTTCTGCAGAGCACAAGCCAGAACTTAGATGTCAAAAACATCTTTAACTTTTACTGTTTGAAACACAATGCACTACAGCAACTATATATGCCTTATACTGCCCTAAAAAATAACATTTGGAGTCATTTAAGCCAAAATATATATGGTTGTGTTTAAACGATCATAATGGGAGCAAAGAGAGAAATCAGTAGAAGTTCACTGTAATGATCACCCATTATAGTCCCACAGTAGGGAAATCTGCAGTGTCATTATCAAATGTCATTATCAAATACTTAGAAGAAAAAAAAAGTTATTATATACAATTAGTTATTAACATGCAAACATGCATGGTTTGAGAGATGTTCTCCACCAGGCACAGCAGTTTAGCTCTCATTCTCCTGTCACACAGTACCTCCATTGGGTCAAAGAGGTGTCCCAGAACAGAGCCGGTCTTCTCGGTCAATCTGTTCAGGCTTTTACTTTCAGTGGAGATGCTGGTGACCCAGCAGACCACACCAGAGAAGATGACTCATGCCACCACTGAGTAAGAAAAGGTCCTCCTTCACTCCAAATGACCCGAGTCAAAGATACTCAGATGGGTAACACTTCCTGTCTCCTAAGTGGAGGTGATTAGTTGTTCATTTCAAAACATGACAATACAGTACAACACAAGATACAGCATGACTGTTGTTCTGCTAGCTGTGCACAGTACAAGATCACATCAGTCTAACACTACTCTCCAACTAACCAGTCTCTCACATCTGCTTATCTCACGAGTGTGTTGCTGAGACACAGACAGGTCTGAAATAAAGTTAATTTTCTCCTGATGTCACACTTTGAAAAATGCCAGATTGATGTCCGATGTTTGGAGGATTTGTGGCTTGTGAAAAATGGATCCAATATTTACTTCGGTGACTATGGGGATCTGGCAGATTATTGGGATATAAACAGGACTGATCCCTCTCTGAAAGAAATTTTCCAACTTCCTCGTTCTTTTATTAACGTGTCCCCTCCATCAATACCCTGATATAATAAAAGCATTTTAATTATGTGCTGATTTTTTCATGAGTGTACCTGAAGTAATCCTAGAGGCTTCACTTTGTCAAAAACAAAACTTTAACCTGCAACTGCTGTTTCTTTACCCAGACAACTTTTTTTAAAAAAAATTTTAATATTGCCATTTTGCACTGACTCTGAAGGTTATTTATCACATGACTTTGCTCCACTCAGTAATATACTTCTCCTTATAGTCTCTGCTGTTTACACTGTGACAAGGATCAGGAGGTTACTGTGTCTGGACAACACATAGTCTTCTTTAAAAACCACATTTTGTTCTTGTATGTTCCCTTCGATGACTCCAATAACTCTTAGCTCCAGGCTCATCCCCCCACCAGGTGAGCTGTCCCACAGTGTGACCAAGATTTAAACATGTCCAGAAGTCAACTCAAGACTGCAGACCAGGGTAATATATCAGGCCCTTAGGGAGGGCAAACACCAGTTCCTAAAGGTTCTGATGGACATCTTGTTCACCTCACTCTGTCAGGCAACAGTACCAACATGACTGATAGCATTACCCCCATCCCAGGGTGCTCATCAGTGTCATGCCAGAATAGCTATTGACTGGTAGCACTCACTAACAGTAGTTAGTAATAGTGAAATGCTTCAAACAGCAGGTTGTGACACATGAGAAGAAGACAATCAATGTCACAAATGACCCCTATAGGAAGAACTGCTCCACTGCTGACACCATCTCTATTGTGGTTCACCTGGTCCTCATTCACTTGGAGAGATTTTTGGACCTCAGCGCTGCTTTTTTAATTCCATCATCCCAAAAACTGGTGAATAAACTGTTACAACTTGAAGCACATCTCCTTGAAACAGGGACTTTTTAAACACCTCGTCCTTAACTATCGTCTTGTACACACTGCTTAGCCAAGAATCCATGCAATCATATCATCAGGTTTGCAGACGACTCATCACCCACAGCCACCCACAATGAGTTTGAGTACGGGCAGGAAGTGAGAATCCGGGAAGTAAACAGTAAGCTGGAGCCAATCCCAGCAGACATAGGGCGAAGGCGGGGTCCACCCTAGACAGGTCACCAGTCTATTGCAGGACCAAAACATAGAGATATACAGAGACAAACAGGAGGGAGGAAGCTGGAATAACACTGTAAACCTTTGCTGTAAACTTACAGTGAAATCTGAACCATATTAATGTCATAAGGTGCCATACTGTAAATTGCAGTGCATTCTGGGAGGGAAAAAAAAACTGATTACAGGATTTTCATAGAACAACATTATCTACAGTAATTTGCTGTAAACTTTACTGTAAACATGTAAACTGCATTCACAGCTGTTTAAATTAAAAACTAAAAACATGTTTTTATTTCAGTAAATATAATAATAATAATGAATGCTGTCCCTGTTCATTCATTTGTTTATTATTATTATTACTATTATCATTATTATTTATATTATTCATGTTTATTATTAGTTTATTATTAGTTGTAGTAATTGTACTATTGTAACATTCTTTACTTATCATCAAAACACAACACATAAACACTATTGTTCTGTAAATTTAAGAATACAGTAAAGAACTGCAGAAGTATTTCCAGTAACTAACTGTAATTCTAAAATACAGTAAGAAACTGTAAAAAATACTGTACTTAGTAGGTGAAGCTGCTGCGGGTTAATAATTGTAAATATACAGTGAAAAGTTTTACAGTGTGGGTGAACATCACTGACAACCTCACATGGAGCAACAAGCACTGTGAAGACATGGCTGTGACATGCACCATGTGGTTTCACGACTGCTCTGCTGCGGCCAGCGCTGCCACAGGTGTTTAAGTCTGTGCAGAGGCTCACTGGCAGCACCCTACTTATTATTAGTAACATTTGCTTCTCCCACCCTGCTAATGGACTTTCTGCCCCCCTCCCTTCAGGCTGGACTGAAGGCAGATCTAGACCCAGAACCACCAGGTTGAGTAACAGCTTCTTCCTGGATGCTGTTTGACCGATAAACTACGTTCACACAGAAAACCTCTGCACCAGACTGAACAATCCCACACTGGGGCTGAAGATTGCACTTGAGACCAAAAACTCTTGAACCACACTGAAAATTGTTCTCGCTGCATTCACTGCACTCAAGACTCAACTGGGAAATTGCCGCTACTCAATGAACAATTACTGCTGTGATTACTGCTGTTCATATTAGGCCCAGTTGCAATATGGGCCCACTTGGGTGACTGTTTATGTTATAGTGCTGAGCAGACAGAAGAGTAAGTCCAGTAAATCCAAACTCTGGAAAGGCAACATGGAACATGAATAGAAGCACAAGAAAAACAGCAGGTTAACTGACAAGGAGTGAGGGGAGACTAGATACACATGACAGAGGTACAAGCAATTGGGCAATCACCAAAGGCAGGAAGGAAAGCAGGAAGGTAAACAATAAAAAAAAAACAAAAACAAAAAAAAAACATGAACACAACTGGGGGGCAATGACAAACATTGGACCTCTGGGGAGGCTACAGACGAAGACAGCATCTCTTATAGTGGTCAAGCTGGGGGATGACAGCAAAGACTCGGTCTCTCCTGATGCCGAATGGGAAACAGCCAACAAAGACTGGATCTCAACAAATGCTGAGCTAGAGGGCAAGAGCAAGAAGCTGGAAAGCTGAGGCTGCAGAGTAAGCTGGCTGCAGGCGACCTGAGGTTGTGGCTTGGGCTGGCTGGACAAATGGATCTCTGCAGAGCTGAGGCTCCCTGTGGTGACCCACGGAAACCTGGGAAAACGGCGAGTTCTGAACCTGTTGGGAGGCTAGTCAGCAGACAGGGCTAACATAATGGTGGCTAGAATGCTGGGGGGCAGAGAGGAGGTTGACAGGCAGGAGTCTAGCTGACTGGTGTTTGGAGGTTAGGTGACTGTCTACCTCTCAGTCACCTCACCTCTGGTTGGCAGGCTGGGAGATAGCTGCCTGGGATAGAGACTGGAGGTGAGGTGACTGACAGGTAGACCACAGAACTGGCTTGGATGCAAGCTGGAAGCAGGCAGAAGTAATGCTACATAGCTGGGAAACATGCCAGTGGCTGGCAGGGAAGAAGTGACCGAGGAGCAGGCAGCAGGTTTGCAGCCACTGAAGCAGGCAGGGGAACTATTTGAGTCTTTCAGCTAATCAGGCAAGGAAGTTTCAAGTTTTGTGAGCAATCCTCAGGGCCTCTTTGTCATCGGACCTAAAGTCCTTTCTTATCCAGACCCCATAGAGCCATATGAGGGTTCCCAACAAATCAGAAAATTCATAGCCCAAGGGAATGTCGGCTGGCTCCATATTTTTGGTCAGTTAGTACCTTTGTTGTATATTGATCTCTGGACCTAAATGCAGACACACACCAAGGGAGGTAGGTGCAGTGAAGGTACATTAATTGAGGAAAACAGACTTACAGATCAATAAGTAAATCAATGAATCAATAAGTAAATAAAATAATAATAAAAAATAAAAAAAAAACAGTAAATAGCTGAGGGGGCAAGAAAGCAAGAGTTGGAAAATCCAAACTTTGGGAAAGGCGACGACGAATGGCAATCACAAAAGTCAGGAAACACAGTGGAGTAATAAAATCAACCATGAGCTCAAAAAAAGCGATATTTCAAAATAAAACAGAAAATAAGTAATCAAGAAGGTTGCAAAGGACAGATTGTGACACTATATGCTTGAGTTTCTGACTTTATTCATTGTCCTTATTGCTCAGTTTTTCTTACACCTTGCACTTATATATTATTGACTTAATTATTATTTTTGATGTATTATTCCTAAATGTTCTGCCAGAGACCACTTTGTTCCCTTTCATGTATCAGAATAGACTAAAATAAAATAATATTGATCACTGATCCTTGATACTGACTAGCTGCTGGCTGTAGCTTTGTATTTTTTGAACATCAAAGTGTAATTGATCTTTTGATTTTGGAAGTGAGTTTGTCTAATTGACACAATGTTTAATTATTACAAAATATATACATTTAATATATATATAATTTCTTAAAATAAATTCATAAAAAAAAAACAAACACTTGCACTGTGGCATTCTGAACGCCGTTTTAATTTGTTTGAGAGGATGCTCTTCCAATTTTAGATCATATCTCATATAACATAGTTCTTTGCACTGAGTAAATGAACATATATATGAATATATATAACTGCAAGGCCTCTGGTGTAACTTTATCTGGAGGAAAATACATAGTGAATTCATCTCTCTTGATACAGGGGAAGAGCGTCGAGCTAGATGTATGTCGCAACACAGCTGCTGCACAAAATCTGTTTTGTGTGCTCTGCCTCTACGTGTTTTCCAGCTCGCTGCTTTTTTTTTTTTTTTTTTTGAGTGTAAAGCTCCTCATCATCTTCTGTTTAATTTTTACTGAGTCACTGGGAACTCTCTATTTCCATTGCTTTTCATGTTGATATCAGTGTACACAGCGGCCCAGTGATACTTTCTGCCTGTCATTTTTTCTCCTCTCATGCTTAAAGCAATATTTCACTTTGCTGGAACATTTTCACTCCTCAGAATGCTTCCTCTCCCAGTTGGAGGACCAAAGCCTCCTTAAAGAAGCGTAGGAGGAAATCACTGCGATGTTGCCATCTTGTAACAGGGAAATTTAAGAAGTTGACATTTTACTCAAACACTTTTAGCAGAGCTGAATAGGACCAGGGACTGACAAATATAAAATATATGTAAAGACGACAAACAGGTGGAGCAGAATGGGCTTTGTTACAGATTATAGCAGTCACCCTATAGAGAGAGAAATATTATGCCAGTTAATTATAACATTACCATCAATTCGAAGACAAGTGTCATGGAAAAGAGAAAATATGAAAAAGAGATATCCCACGCCTGCGGTATACAGTGATGATGTAATGAAGTGGTAACAGTGGTCAATCACACATCACAGTAAATGACAAGAAGAAGAAGCTCCCCACAGACCAGCCTACCCAGATTCTATAAAAGCCCAAAGCCTGAGGCATATCCAGAATCCAGTTAAGAAAAAGTATGACAAGAGTGAAGCAGGCCTATGGCTGCTTAAACAAAAGCAGATTTAGTCTTTACAGCTTAAAGACAATTAGGTGAAAGCAACTCAAACTCCCCTGATCAAAGGTGGACAAGAAAGAAAAAAAGCTCAGCCTTCCTAAGAACATGCTCTATTATAGAGGTCAGTGAGCTGAACCTGGCTAACTTCTGTAATTTTACTGGACACTACATCAAAGGGTACATCAGCTGTGAAGATACCACCTTTAAACCAGGACTGCATACTGACACCAGCCTCAGCAAGGATCTAAAGAATCTGCTGAACAAAAAGAAGAGCTGGAGAGAGTCCAGTGACAAGGACAAGCTTAAAAGAATACAGCATGACTTCAAGGTGAGACTGAGGGCCTGCAACCACTCCTACAGACAGAGGTCCGTCAATAAACTCCAGCAGTACATCATCCGTCAACATTCGATGAGCTCACATCTCCCACCACGCCCTGATGAGCACCTCTGATCACAACCTCCTCTGGGATGATCAAATGATTATGTCCAGCCAGCCAGATTAGGAGACAACTGAAGAAATCCACCGACCTGTAGGCCCTGATCATATGAGGCCAAGGGCCCTTAAATCCTGTGCTTCCAAGCTGTCTGGTAACCTGTACATATCTTCATCCTAAGTCTGAAATGGGAAAGAATACCTATGTTTAACAAGGCATCCATTTCTGTTAACTGTCCTTTCTACACCCAATTATATGCAGCATTCAGTTTGTCCTGGAAATCAGCCGGGATGTGTATTTCCAAATATTGTCCTAAATATTAAAAGTTTAAAATATACAAACCACACAGAAGTAGTTTCTCATCTCTAAAGAGTTGAGGTACATCCTACGCTGCCTTCCACAGTCTGCTGTCAGACTCTTGCATTAGGAGGGAAGTGTATATCAGGGTCAGGGTGTCCTTTCAGAACTTCCTCTGTGAGATGTTGTTCAGTACAGGAACAGTGATAATGTCAAACTTTGTGGAGGTTCAGGAGTGCATCGAGCTAAATATCATACCTGATATTAATGGGGTTTTATTTTGAAGTCTCTAGAACAATAACCTAGCGATTAACTTTTCTTTTGAAGGTTTCAAAACATGTCTATGGGAGATGAGGCAAGTATAAAAGAGTAGTGTAATGTGGCCATAGCTTCACGACAATGGGAAACTGCGCTGACATCTACAGCCATGCTCTATGAGGTTCTAAGTTCTTTTGGCACATTTGAACTAAATGCTAACATCGGCGAGCTAATGACAATGCTGATGTGCTAGTGTTTAGCAGGTATAATGTTTACCATGTTCGCCATGTTGGTTATTGTGTTTGTATTAACAACACAGCACTGAACACAAAGTACAACTGAGGCTGATAGTAATGTAATTAGTTCACTGGCCTGTTTTTATTTGGGATATCAGCACACTGGAATAGTGTAAAACATAGGACCTTTAATGTTTTAACCTGATGATGCAGCTAGAGGGACAATGAAAAGATTGCAAAAGTTACAAGGATTCATCCTGAGTGAATCTGAATGTGTGCATCAACCTTAATAACAATCCATCCAAAATCATTAGGATTCATCCTGTGGCCAGTATAACTGTTGAGATATTTCTTTGTGTACTGAAGTGGAGGACCAATGCATAGACTTGCATCCCTGCATCTAGTTCTCTGACAGAAACCTTTTGTTTTTTCAAACTGATAAAGAAAGATTTTTAGTTAGAAAACCTGTGTGAAGCAGTTATTACAGAACTGCACAAAGGTGCAAGACTCCATCAAATTTTGATATTTATTTAAGTAAAAAGTCTTCTCTTTGTAGTGGGAACATCCATCAACTCCTTCCAGCAGGATTAGGTTGTCAACCAGACGTCACTGAAACACTCTGGTGCTGACACAAAATTTTAAAGAAGGGGAAACTTGGGCTGGTTGTCCCACTTTTCCTCTTTTTATGTTTCTCAGTCAGGATATGTCAGAAATTATTTTAATAACTTCAGAAAACCTTGACAGTTTAGATAAATTTGCTTTTTTTCAGGCTATTAGCATATTTTGTCATTTATGAACCATCAAAGGTGAACGCTCATCATATCATCGTGTGCTGGATTAATGTTGGCTTGCGTATGCTGACAAAAAGAAAAATAGACAACATTAACACTGGTGCTTTGTTTTTGGAAATGATCCTTAATAGATTAATCATAAGATTCATCCATTCATTAATCATCGAGTTAAAAGTGTTCATGTGCATCATAATAGCAGTTGTGGCCACAGATGCAGACACAACTTTGCTATGGTGAGTGTGTGTTTGGGAGACTAAGTGAGGCTAAGTGTGCAAACAAGCCCAAAGCATTTAATCATCTTCTCCTCAATGCTTCCTTCCTCTTTGTTCTTGATGTATTTTTCTGAAAATCAGTGAGAAGCCAGATAGACCAGAGGAAACTAATACAGCCCAGAATGATGTATTGAGTCATATTCATATCAGAGATGAAAAATTATGTTCTAGTTATACAGCAGCTGTTTTGTGTCCCTTTCAGATAAATGTTCATTCTAATTTTCAATTTCATTCAAACATGAAAATTAAACTTTGAAGGGCAAGATAGATTTTGGGAAAATTCTGCTGGTCAACAGGAGGCAAAACCACCCTCAGATGTTGCTGACCATTGGCTAAACCTTCCCCCAAACAGAGGCCCCAGGGTCCCTGCAAACCTAACAGGATAACTAGTATGGCTGGAGGTGGGCAATCTGACAATGTGATATCATGGACAATCTTACTCTGGTTCATTTCCTGCTAACCAACTGTTTAACAGCAAGCCTGCTAACCTGGCTCTACCAAAGCTGCAAAGAGCACAAACTCACTATACTCCACCAGACCATCCTGGTTGAAAAAGGCCTCACACAGCTGGGGGCCATGTTGGGGGTGAGCCAGTGGTCAGAGCCAGAAGGCCCCTCCTAATAACTCCCAATCTACCCTGAATCTCAATCAAGCATGTCTGATACTAGGCATCCCAGAACCAGCTGGTTCTGCTGGAGTGTAACTTCTGAAAATCCAACTGTACCCCACCCTTTACATGTAAAGGCTCAGAGTTGAACTCCATGGGGAGCACAGTTGAGCCACCCTTGAGCGGATCCTCTGACTGTGGCAATTCCCATGGAATTAAATGATATCAACGTGAAAATCTCACCATTTTAACGCCTGGTGTTCCGATGTTATGAAGCCATCAGGTGCATATTTAACACCCCTTTATCAGGCTTTACAAGCTGACAGCATTCAAATGACAGTGTTTTAAATCAACTCATGGAGCAAATATTAGCCTGATAAGTTCACCAGCTGCTTTTGTCGTCTCAAGTGAAGAACCCATATGAGTGGTAAATCTGCCACCATTGTAAAGTGCATATGTGCCACACTTCCATTTGTGTTTGTGTTTGTCATATGTACAGACTCCATTGTGGTATTCTGTGGATTGTCTGTTTATTCGTGGAGCCAGAAATAGTCACCTCCTTTGAGTCAGCACTGTAGCAGTGAGAAGCATGAGTGCAACAACAATCAGTGTGTCTCAGTCTGAATGAACCTCTTACAAAGCTAGTTGTGAAGTAATTGAAGTTTTGTTGGGCACAACGAACATTTTTTTAATGTAGTCATGTGGGCAAGATAAACACGGCTGCTTTATGTCTGGGTGTGGTTGCCACTGTGATAAGTGTGAGCAAGACAAAGTTCATTAACTGTCACTCTCAGTGATTTACAAACAAGGGTATGTGTACCTCAGGGTGTACATGGAAAGATTGCGGACTGTCCAATTGAGTTTTACTATATTTATTGTCACATAAACAATAAATTTGTCAAGGTAACAAGATACACCTAGTTGCACAACCTTAAAGGTGCCCTGTGGAATTCTCTTGTTAATAAAAATTATGTTTCCATTTATACTGAAATGACATTGTCGAAATCCCTGAGGTCTAACTAACATTCAGACTCTTTCCCCGTCCTCATTAATCATATGCATACTTACAACCCTGGTCACAGTCAATGGTCAAGAACTCTGTTTGTGATGTTCAGTTCAATGGCACTCTTATGTCTGCACTGTAAGTATGAAGCTACAGATTAGAGTTGAATTGTTTAGCTTAGCACAAAGACTGAAATGCTAGCATGGCTCTGTTCAAAGGCAAGAAAATCATACAGAGTTCAAGAGCATCGAGGGAAAAAATGGCTTAGCAAATGTATGAGGAACGAAATTCAATCAGCATGATAGAAACCTTGAGATTTGCCACAATGCATTTTGGTGACAAGCACTAGAAAATTTGTAATGATTTTTTTCAACAAAGGCATAACCCCCTTTTGAATACAAGCAAACTGGATGAAATCTATTGAAAAAAGATGAAAAATGACCAAACTTAAACACTGACACTTTTAACATCAATATATGTGAAAACATGATCTAAATATCTGCTTTCATATATTTTGTCATAGAGCTTGGTTCATTATTCACTTACTGAATAAAAATGAACTGGCTATTATTTTGATAATCACTTGAGTCAATTTTCTTATTAGGAAAAATGACAAAAATTTCACTGGACTGGACATGTTGGTTGGATAAATCAATTTGAATGAGTCACCTTGGGCTCTGGGAATTTACAACCAGTTTTCAGTCTTAGCTGATGTAAGGTTTATGTAGAAATAATTACATGCTAACTCTATGCATTGCCTTTTTCTTGTCTAGATAAGCCCTGTTGTTGTTTAGTGTCTGATAAAACTTATGTACAGCACTGTGCAAAAGTATGAGTTGACCTCATACAACATGTGCATGTAATGCTCAAGCATGTCTTGCACAAACCTGGTGTAATGGACCTTTTTCACAGCATCATTTTGACATGAAATAGTCAACAAATAAGTGTAAGCAATGACGTTAATTAGGATTTATCCCATTTAGGTTTAAGAGCCAGGTTCCTGCTATTGCTCAAGTGTAAGGGGAGGTCACACTGAATACTTGACACTTTAGCCAATGGAAGTTGTTTTTTCAGATTTTCTTTTCATTTTTGTAGTACTGCAGACGCATTTCCTGTATTTTCTTGTTGTATTCTAATAAAGAGACTGAGAAATAATTACATATGGTCGTTATAGCATTTTTAAAACAGCAAATTTAAGGGTGGCCTAAGACTTTAGCATAATACTATATATATAGAATGTGCAAATATTATGTAGCATCAGCTACTGCTTTTTCAATAGCAACATGACTGCATGGATAAGACAGGGTGTTGGTGTTGTTATTTCTAGAAGGTCATGCTCAACAAATATTTCATGTCAGGAAACAACCAAAGCCACATTCTGAGCTTGTGAAATGATCATACCAAACCTTTCTATATCTATGAAACAGATGTTTCCTCAACTGTGTATTTTTCAAAAAATCTTTTTGAAATAAAAGAAAAAAGTCCCACCACAGATAAAAATGCTGGACAAAATGAGCCAATCAGAATTTACACAAAAATGCCTGAAGGGGAACTCAACTTGAGATGAGATGAGATTATGCTGGAGTCAGGGATTTAGGTCTTGGTGCACCTGTTACATTTTTACATGACTTTCTCAGGAGTCATCTGATCAGCAGTGTGACACCTGCCATCTTGTCAGGGATGTCGGTGCTACCATGACAACAAGACTAATCAGACCTGCACCATTAGATTACCACATGAGAACTAATTACAGCACCGGGGGGGAAGCAGAGTACACCCACTGACACAATGAAAAACAGGTTGCACCACACCGACTGTACATATCCATGGGTGAATACTGTCACGTAGGAGACCTGTGTATTCACATGCAGACCTGTAATGCAGAGACACGTACTTAATGGGATATGCAGATGTGCTGAGAAAAACACAGAACACATGGTACATCTCTGGGTAATTGTCATTCAGAGCAGAAGACACTCCAGAGCAGCTCAGATTAGAGAGGCTCATCTTGCAGAAACTTAATGCCTTTGGTAACACAAGTCTGTAAATTCCTTATAAATATGTTATTTATGGTCTTTGGTTCAATAATATTCCAATTAATTTTTTTTTATTTAGCTCAAAGATTTTATTGGTACCTGCACCGTGGGCATTTTCTAAATCACGTCTTCTTGTCTGACCCTTAACAGAACTAATTCTTCTGTAGCATAGTGTAAATGTGGTAAATGTGACCCATTCTTACTACTAGTGCTGCAAATAACAACAACTATTTTCATGACAAATTAATCTACAGATTATTTTCCCAATTAATGTATTGATTTAAGTAATTAATCAGAATAAGACAAAATGGTTATTGCCAAGGTTATAAAATGATTTATATGAAACATTTACAGCAAGTTATCGCATTTTGCTATTTTAAAAAAACTACTAATAGATTTGCCATGCTATTCCAGAAGATACACCATTTGATTGGCGAAACAGGATCTTTTCTGTAATGTTACATTCATCCTCCCCACAGGATAATCCCTTCTCATTCAACCCAGGAGCTTTCTCAATAAGACAAGCTAGTGGCATCCAGACTTTCTTCTTGTTTTTCTAAAACAGCTATTTAAGCAGACTTGTGCTAAATAATGCACCCCAGCACTAATTATTGCTTGTCTTATGATGACTGTCCCATAATGTAGGTAATCAGTTCTGAACTCTGTCATGGTCCTGGACAGCAAAACAATGACTGCAGCTTATACCCAGTGTCTTCTGACTGCCCACATCCTGATAGAGCTTCCTCCCTCACAGCACAATGAAAGGCTTGTTTTAAAATAGAAGAAGTCTGATGGGTCAATTTGCCTTCATTATTTCTTGAAGGACAAGAAGAGTTAACAGTACGAGCTGTAAAATATTTGTATTTAAGTGAGCTCCACTTTTCCACTCAGCGTAATTTGCTCCGGCTGCAAACATATTCTAAATGCATAAAGCATCTGCAAAGGTCAAGTAATTTGTTTAAGCAGTATTATAATATTGTTGGAGTTATCAGAAGGGAAACACACACATATATTTCTTGTTTCTACACAAAACTGATGTTAGTATGCATAATGGTGCGCTTAGGTCACTTCGAAGAAAGAATGCGTGTCGACAGGTGTGTACTTGTTGACAATGCCCTTTCCATTTTCTAATATCGCCTCTGTGCCAGTTGTTTCACTGAGAAAATGTGATAAAACACTCTCTCCTTACAGCTTTGCTTTGACACAATTTTTCTCTTCCTTCAGGCTCCTTGTGGTGTTTGTTTACCTCTAAATGGGGGTTTAAGTGGGAGACAAGCGTTTTCAGTTGAATGCTAAAGTCTAAATAGCCCACTTGCTGTCAAAGATGTTTAGATCTTTATGTATCTCACCTTTATGAGTCAGATTGTTAAAGGTGGAAAGATTACTCAGGTACAGGGATTGACACAATATGATCATGATCACCCCAATAGGCTATTACAGTGCAGTGTGTACAATAGCTCTACTATTTTACTGCCATTATGAAGCATACTTTACATTTTCTAGTTTGTTTTGTTTGAAGCTTTGATGTCCATAAAACTATATTTCTCTGGTTTTATGAACAAAAAAAACTGTAGTTTTACATCTCCTCTCTCAGGTTTTTCTCTGGTGTCCTAGCTACAATGGGTTTGTGATACAATCAGAAAAGCCTGGGTTGGCCCCATGGCCCCATGGTTGGCTGAAGGTCAAGTTGTTGTCTAGGCTGGTAGGGAACATCTACCCGGGGGCATGGGTGCCACCATGTCTGACTCATAGCCTGGAGAGATGCAACAAAAGGGTTGTACAAAAGGGGCCATGTCCCAAAATAATTTAAAAAAAAATCATAAACTGCTACTTATGTAAAAGGAAAAACTCCATCTTCCAAAAGTCATCACAAACAACATTTATTTATCATTTATTTAGTATCCTGTTTCTGAGCTCCAGAGCCATTTCCTTCCTCCTCATGGTTTTTGCTCTGATCTTTATTATCAGCTGTGTGACTGCAGACAGGTGTGCGTTTCCAAATCACATCCAATCAGCTGAAGTGACCACAGCTTGACTCCAATCAAGGAGTAGAAACGTCATAGCAAAGGCTCTAAAAACCAACGTCAATGTGATATTTCAGTTTTTCTTTTAATACATTTGCATAAAAAAATTGTATGAGAAAGAGAACAAATGTGAAAAGTTATGGAGACTGAATTCAGTGCAAAAGTGAATGAATAACTTTAGAAAGAACTTTATGCGCATTGCTGAAAAAGGCTATATTTATTATCGTAAACACCTTGTGAATGTCATCACTATAATTGAGTTTAAAAGATTTAACTGTTGTTTGGCTTCAATGCTATGGTTTTACAGTTGGCACGTTGCTGCTGTGTTAATTGAAGTAAATTTTATTCTTTTATTTACACCTATATTTTCACTCATGATTTAGTGCGTCTCTTCCACTTGGCTGTGTGTTGACACTTCTTTGGCACAAAGTAACAGTCGCATTAATTAATTCAATTTTGCTTTGATTGGAAGTGAATTGAGGCAGATCTTTGTATCACCACCTCTGCCAGTGTTTCTTCTCCCTTTTCCTCTTTCTTTCTATATCCCTTTCTATTTTTCTTTGTCTCTCTCTCTCTCTCTCTCTCTCTCTGCCTTGTCTGGTCCTTGTTAAGATTCCTTTGCTGGCGCTGGGAGGCGTCAGGAAATGACGAGTCACTAAACAAACAGACAGATTGTTAATTTCCCTCCTCTGGGCACAGACTGGACAGGGTTGAAGTCCAATTCTGTTTGGAGATGGAGCAAAATACTGTCACTTATATTAGCTCCCTGACTGTGTTATTCTATTTCTCTACCTCCCTCCATCTAACTGTCACCCTATCACTTTCTTCTCCGGAGCAGAGAGCAAAAAATCCATACAACCATATTTATCAACTCTGTCCTCGCTTTCACTTTTCTTTCTTGGCACTGTTACACTCCCCCTGTCTCTGTATGTCTGTCCCCGACTGAGCTTATCTCAGCCTTGCTGTCCTCTGCCCTCTGTTCTTTTCTCGAAGAAGTCTACGGACTCCTAATGTGGAAAAGAGGCTTATTTCAAGCAGCTGCAAAAAAACAAAAAAACAAAAAAAACACTTGAATTTAGTTCTCGATAAGAGAACACAGTTAAGAACATGCATCAGTAGCCTTTAGCAGGGTACAACTGTACAATGGCACTTATAGGCAAAAACACACTGCTGAAGCGACCTGTGCAAAAACTGCTCATTAAAACTCTAGTTGGTTGGAACCTGCCAGCTGTTTACGAATCATTCATATGTTCATTAATTCAAGATTTTCACAGCTTTGATCACATGGTGAGACCAAACAATTATTGCTGTCATGAATGTACTGAACACTTTATCTAAAACTTCATTAGTCATGTGAATGTACTGCCCCCCCCCCCCCGTGTTTCTGGAGGCAAACAAAGCATGCGTTGTTTTCGTCTTAGCTGATTGGTGAGTAAACAGACTTGCCTTAAGCTCACGTGCAGGTTAGGCATGTGACCGAACGCAAATACATCATAGAGCAAAAACACATTTTTCTTGATTCACTGTGATGTTTTTTTTTTTTCCCCAAGAAGACAGTTAATTCACTCGCTCTTATCAAGATGCAAAATGTGTCATTGATTTTCTGTTTTTATGTATCACATTTCTGCAAATGAATGCATCTCAACTTTCACTGAGTTGAGATGCATTCATTTGCATGAATAAGCAAAAGAAAAAAAAAACTACTAGAGAAGAGTGGAAGCACAAAGTGTCTCAAAACAATATGTTTGCGTTCATATGACAACGCCTTCTCTGCAGCCATATGGTTTAAACTAAGGTCACGTAGTCAGTCAGTTAGGTCATGTTGTTACAGGGTGGCAAAGTCTACGTAGAGAGGACAGTGTTATGTGTTGTTGCACTTGTCTGTGTTGTCCCTTGTCTCTCATTTGTTCTCCCTTCCTTGTTGTGTTGCGTGTTTGTCCCCAGTTTGCCTTGCCCACCTGTTTGTGTGTGTGTGTGTGTCCTCGGCTGGGTGTGGCTGACCTACTTCCCGCTCGGCTGCCAAACTAACTACCTCCTCACCTGCCGCTTATCTCAGCTGATTGCCAGCTCATCTCCTGCAGCTTTTAAGCCTGGTCTTCCCCTTCAGTCCTCGCCAGTTGGTAGTTCGCTCCTCAGTAGTAAACGTGACGGCCGCCCTCCCGAGCTGCTCGGTGCCCCCCCTCCACCACTGCTTGGATTTCTGATTCACCTGTCTGCCCCTCTGGTTTCTCCAGACCTGAGTTATTCTGAGCCTCCTCTGTTTCCTGTCCACCTCCCTCTTCCTGGACAAATCTCCCCTGGAATCTGAAACCCCTGCACCTGCTTAGTTCTCCTGTAAATAAACAGTTTGAACGGGTCCTGCTGAGTCAGCGTTTGTATTGTGGGTTTAGTAATGTTAATTGTAACAGGATCAACAACACAAACTCTAACACAGAAGATCGCTCTTTGTTTTCTGTTTCAAAGTCACTCATTCCTAAACTTAACTATGTGTTTATTATTGTAGCTATTATGGCAAAGATCTCCTCACAAAGCAGTAACTCTAACTCTCTACCCTTGCTTCCGCAACTTCAAAATCCTCATTTTAATGCGAACTGTGTAACATTTTGTGAGGTGTGGACAAAATGCATTGTCCTGTTCATAGTGGCGTCACATCACAAAACATTTCTTTGTGCTGCCCACCAACAGTTTTTTGGAGGATTTATTTCATTCCTGCTTCTCATACTAAACCTTATCCAGTCAAACCTGAAGATTCAGATGTGATACACACACGCACATACAACCTGACACAGATTTAAGGATAAATATTCATAAATCGGCAGAGAAATTATTTTAAAGGGCGGTGATACTGATATTTCCTCAGACATGAAAAGTAATCCCACTGAGGTTACTCTGTCTGCAAATTTACTAAATAGTAAATAAATATGGCTAAAGGTCTGGCCCACAGCTGTTGTTCTGTCCTGCTGACATTCCTGAAACCAAAAATACTCTTTCTATCCAAGATACGACGAATCAAAATCCATGAATACTGCCTTTTCTTTTTCCCTTTTTTTTTTTTTTTTTTTTTTTTTTTTTTTTTTTTTTTTTTTTTATTGGTTTGGGAAAGATTTTTGACTCAGTATTGATTCTTCTGAATATGTCAAATTTATTTTTGTTTTTCTTTATAATTTAGTTGAGTCTAATGTAGTTTCTGTCTGTTGGTCAGAGCCCTTCTCTCTTTTTCAGTGAAGGTGAGTGCTCTGTTATGAGTGTGGCAAGGTCACTTTCTTTCAGATGACTGCAACATTTAAATGCGCTCTTTTAAATATTTATGCCTAATTCTGCTCTGCATGCATTATTTGGAGTTTTCTGTTGGACGTGGAGAAATGGATTTGCAGGAATTTTGCATGCACAGTCTGAATTTGGTGTTTGTCCCATTTTTGAAAATCTTGGTTGGCAAATAGACCACAGACCTGGAAACCATGAATTAAATTAGATTCTAAAAAAGTTCAATATTTTAAGGCAGAAAGTACTCGACACCAATATGACTCATACAGGCAAACTAAACAGATGCATCCTCATGTGAAAGTTCAGCTGGGGCACAAAAACACCCAGGGCTGCCACTGTTTTCCTCCATATATCATACTGTAGTTACATGCTCAGGAGATTACCTGCGACTGGTGGGAGCCTTCTGTCCAAATGGCTCCTTTCCAAAGCCTCCTCTACCTCTGTATCTCTCTGGCTGAAGTAAGAGATAATAACAGCACAGTGACATGTGTTGTTGTGACTGTTGGGAATTAGAGAGAAATTAGAAATCTATAAAAATGTAAAGCAGTGGGATATCATAGTCAACCACCAATAGTAGTAGAAAACTTGTATTTCTAACTGAATCTAATGTCTGACAGTCCTGCAGTGTTGGTGTTACCATTATAGTCAGGGCCTTAACCTCTTTGTCAGTTTCCCCCTGTCGTCTACTGCAGGATGGGGGTGGAGTGAGGTCGATCTGGGGCATTTTTTAATTTTAATTAATTAAATTTTTATTTTTTTTGCACTGTCAAGTTAGTTGTATTAGTGACAGTTTGATCGCACTCTATCCTGCTCTCCCCTTTAAATTTGGTCTGTCTCTCTGACTGAATAAAACCATATCTACAGTCCGGCCGGCGAATGAGACAATGCTCTATTTCAGCTGCACAGATTAAATCAGGCTTTAGCTTTCCACAAATACCCTGTCCACGACACAGCATCTCTTTCAGGATGAAGAGAGAAGGGAACATGGCTGTGTGTGTGTGAGAGAGATATTATAAACTCTCCTTGGCCTCCCTGCTGGCTCCATTTCAGCATTCCCCAGATTAACTGCTGCACCCTGACCTTTATAACATCCTGTATTGAGCTCAGCGGGGCTCACGGGGGCATGCTTGAGTCAATAGCCTTTATTTTATCAGCACAGTATCATAGGGTGGTGAGTTAGTCAGTCTAAATCATCACACTTTCTACAACAAGCAAATTTCCTGCGACCTATGCTCCTTGTACAAACTGAACTGGACATATGCTGGTACAGCCACGGTGAAGTCTTTATTTAGACACTTTAGATGTTATCTCATGGTTCGAGGGTTTGCTGAGTGTTACTGCTGGGTTGGAGATGGTGATGAAAGCCTAAAAACTAGACATGAATGTATGGGTTTACGTTTAGGGGGTCACAAGATGTGTTTTTCAAAATAAATTCATATTTGGGTTTTCAGAATGTGGTGTTTTTTTTTTTTTTTTTGTTTGTTTCCATTACATCTCCCATACAAATGTTATAATATAATCATTATAAAACTGATCTAAGCCATTGAGTCATATTGGCATGTGTGTGCCAGAGAGGGAGAAGTTGTCTCCTACAGCTTGGGTGGCAGACTACACAGTAGCTAACTAGGGAGGGGATAAGGTGACAGCAGCTCTAACAGATGTGGCCTCCATTGAGCATCAAGACAAGACAAGGTCAAGTTTAGTGTACGTCAGGTAGCTCGTGTGTGTGTGATAGAAAACCCTGGGATAAATGGAGCAGCTAAATCATATGACATTTGCATTGTGCATAAACAAGACCTCCATGCCCGCAGGGGTTAGGGGGTGCAAACCCCAAGTTAAATTTCTTTTAATGTCAGCTTTTTTTAAGAGCCATTCATCTGCGGTCATGTGAAAAAATTAGGACACACTATGAAAGCATGTTTTGGACATATATATATTTAACATTACTGAGGGATTCAAGTAATATAACTAAACAATTAAAACTGAAGAAAAGACTTCATAAAACTTTCTGTAAAATGTAATTTAAAAAAAAAAAAACCTTTCTGGTGAGGAATAAATTAGGACACTCCCACATTTATTCTCACTTAAAATGGCAAAAATCACACAGGTCTATCACATCAGGTCACATGATTAAAACATCGTTACTCAGCATTTTTGGAGGAGGCTTGCCTCTAAACCTCAGACCTTTAGGTTGGTGTGCTCCTGTCTGTTGGAGAGTGAACACCATGGTGAGATCCAAAGAGCTGTCTGAGGCCTTCAGAAAGAGGATTGGAGCCGATTATGAGTCTGGTAAGGGTTTAAAAAAGATCTCAAGAATTTGAAATCAGCCATTCCACTGTCCGGAAAATAGTCTACAAGTGGAGGACATTCAAAACAACTGCCAACATGCCCAGGTCTGGCCGTCCAAGCAAGTTCACCCTGAGAGCAGACCACAAGATGCTAAAAGACGTCTCCAAAAACCCTAAAATGTCATCATGGGACCTACAGCAGGCTTTTAGTACTGTTGATGTGAAAGTGCATGCCTCTACAATCAGAAAGAGACTGCACAAGTTTAACTTTCATGGGAGGAAGGAAAGGAAGGAGGAAACCTTTCCTCTCTAGGAGAAACATGAAGGCCAGACTGAGGTTTGCCAGAGAGAACGTAGACAAAGACCAGTACTTCTGGAATAATGTTCTTTGGACAGATGAGTCTAAAACTGAATTGTTTGGACACCAGAACAGAGGACATGTTTGGTGTAAACCAAATATAGCATTCCAAAAAAAGAACCTGATACCAACTGTGAAAAATGGAGGTGGAAGTGTCTTGGTTTGGGGATGCTTTGCTGTAGCAGGACCTGACCAACTCACCATCATAGCATCCACCATGAATTCTATTGTGTATTAGAGGGTGTTTGAGAAACATGTGAGACAATCTGTTTTATAAAAAAAAAAAAAAAAAAAAAAAAAAAAAAAATTCAAAGCTGGACCCTGCAACATGACAATGACCCAAAACATACCAGTAAATCCACCATGGACTGGCTGAAAACTAAGAAATGGAGAGTCCTGGAATGGCCGAGTGAAAGCCCAGATCTTAATCCCATTGAGATGCTGTAGGGTCACTTGAAATGGGCTGTACATGCAAGAAACCCCTCAAACATCTCTCAGCTTAAAGAATTCAGTGTTGAGGAGTAGGGCAAACTCGCCTCAGACCGATGTCGGAGACTGGTAGATGGCTACAAGAAGTCTCACTGAAGTTATTTCAGCCACAGGGGGTAACACTGGCATTTTTATCTTTTTTGTTTAACGAGTAAAACAAGGCTAATTTTTGTTCTTTACCTGCAATTAAATCACTTTCTTTTCCAGAGATAAATAAAAACAAGATTAGACATCGATGTGTGAACATTTCTTAATAAAAAACAGAATATTTACTGGGGTGTCCCAATTTTTTCACGACTGTAAGTCAATGAACAATATTTGATGTTTCAAAAGCAACATTAAAATAATAGAAACTGGCCATAACTTGAACCCATATGTTCCCTGATTCAGTTTGTGTTATGTGTTTCTTCACAGAGAAACACATACTCAGAACATTTCTTGCTATGGTGTGAAAATCAGGATCACAGATGCCTGAAACCTGCATGAAACACATTTATGTGTGATACATCATCTATTCCTGGTGTGGAAAATGCAGCTCTATCACAGTTATTATAGACTTCAGTCAAATTATAGATTCATTTTCTTGCAAAAAATGTCTAACATCTAGTTGACTGGTGTGAGCTTCGCCAACTGTTGCTGTGAGTGTAAAGTGTGACTGTTTGTTTGTTTGAGGGTGTGTTGCTGGGGGCACAAAGCTGGACAGAAAGACTCAAATTGCAGATGGCTGACCACAGAGTGGAAACCTTGATGGAGCGCCACACTAACTTCACAGCGTAGTGAACAGCTTTCGACTGGACAAGGGTCAAACATCTGCTCTCTCTCGCTCTCTCTGTCACTCTCTCTCTCTCTCTCTCTCTCTCTCCCCCTTCTGCCGCTCTGTTGTTTTTGCCGGCGGGCTGCCTGTGTCCCACGTAAACAGAGGCCATACCAGCTCAAGTTCAATAAAAGCAACTCAGCTTGGTTAGCCAAATGTCATGGCGGTAGCTAACTAGTTTAATGACATTCAACATGTCTCCTGAGTGGTATAGCGACTTCCAAACCCTACTGATTCTTTCCTTTTACTCTATGTTAAGGTTTCACCCACTGCCACATTTCTTTGTATGTTTGGTTCAGCTTGAGGCAATTATGATATAATTGATCAGCAGGATCATTTTGTGCCATTGGCCACTGTTACTTCCAGATACCAAGCTGTCCTTTTCTGTATCCCTAAAAGATAACTCCCCAAAACATATTGCTTCCTTGAGAGGCCCAAATCTATCACAGCATAAAAAAAGAAGCACAGAATGAATGTATCAGACATTGGTAAACATTAAAATTAGTATTCCTTTTGGGAGCTGATTCCCTTGGTGCAATGTTAGTAATTTTACATCTTGAGAGTAGATGGTGCAAGAAAAAAATCTGTTGGCTGAAAGTATTGTGTATTTGAATTTAGAAATAATGCAACCAAAAGCTGGCCATTCTTATTTTCCTTGCATTTATTCCATTTTGATTTGAAAGTTATATAATGAAGAATTGTTCCCACTAAACCACTGGTTATTTGATTCTTATTTGATCTTATCATTCATTTCTCCTTTTTTTTATTTAGACCAGAATCCTTAAAAATATGCAAGGAAATATACCGTACAACACTTGAAGGAGACAACCAAAAAGTAATTACTGACTTAAATGAACAATAACTAAATGATTAATAATTCAATAATCACTTATAGCGGTGAGGTTTTTCCAACTATAAATCCATAATTTCTGGGCCAAAGACTGGCCTTCAGTGGGAAAGTCTTCAAAGCTGCTAAAAAAGAAGCATAAATAAATTCATACCCCAAAAAGGACACTTCAGACAATAAAGGATCCAATTGAAATGGGATTCAATTATAACATAAATACAGCAGAATAACAAAATGTGGCACAAGTATCTCTTATAAAAGTCAGTTACACGGCATCAAGAACATGATCCCTCACTGGCTTCCCACTCACAAATACTGCCAATTGTGTTGGAACGTGCGTACAGCCAACTTTAGCTGCCAGCTAGTATTCAAGGCTGTTTCGAAAGGGTTTTTTTTTTTTTTTTTTTTTTTTTAGCCCCCCCCCCTCCTTTAATGGATTGTATTTTCAATGTGCCAACCACAGGTGTGTGGCAATGAACCAGAACACAGCATCCTGCGAGGCTTTCAAATGATCTGAGCCTTGCCAACCTCTGAATTAAAGGACTCTAAAGTGCACAGGCCAAACACATCAACATATCCCCCCAGGTCACTGTTGTTAGCTGTTAGCACCTGCCTCGAGCTAATTCCCCTATTATTCTGGTCGATATGTCAAGGTTGTTTGGATGTGTGTTGGCTACTTTAACTTTTGAAAGGCGCAACAGCATTCCTCTGAATTGCTACTGTGATGTTATGTTGCATTAGCCAACTTATTTAAGTTGTCTTTGATATCAATTTTGTAAAACATACAACTGAAGTGTAAACACGTGTTTGGAGCTGCTCATTGGGTGTTTACCTCTCAGGAACTGCAGGCTGTGAACACAAAGCTACAATGGTAATGGAGCTAGCAGAGCATTTTTACATTTCATCGATTGAAATATTGTTCTTGAAACTAACCCGGATGCACCTGTTTCTTGTGACAATGTCTATACACCTCAAGAGGCAAAGAAGAGGTTGAATATTTTAAATGTTGAACAATCTAAACTAAAAAACACATACTGTCACATAGATACAGAAGGCAATTAGCTTAGCTTAGCTGTAAGCAGGGAGAGGCAATATTCAAACCAAGAAGTAGCTCAAGCATGAAACTCACTGTAAAATCACAACTTATTTTTGCATTTCAGCTTTTGTACAGACTAAAGGAGACCTAAAGTGTTTTTAAAAAGACCAATTTAGATACTGCTAGCTCTTCCTCCCTGTTTACAGTCTTCATCCCAGGCTAAGTTAATTGTCAGCTCGCTCTAGCTTTGTGATACCCCTTGGTGAGAAAACAAATATTACTTTCCTAACATGTCAATCTAATATTTTTGCCCTTTTGTTAAGTTGGCTTGAATTGATCCTGCACTGAATCCTCTAGAAAATGTTTCTATTTCTTTGGGATGGAAAAAAAAAGGTTCTGTTTGATGCTGTTGATTACAAAATGGGATGTAATTTATGGGCCAAAACACTTGTAGAAATATCCATATCGTTCCTAAATCCATTGGTGACTTTGAGCCACGATGTCAGTTAACCAGCAATATGAATGCTTCTCTGCAAGTGCACATGTGATGAAAGAAAAGACATTAAAGACCAACCTCCTTCCAACCACGACCGATTCATAAAACTGACTGAACCCTTGAAAATGATTTATTAAAATTTTGGATATTATGTTTATTTTATTTTTTTTACTAAATTAAAGGCCTAATAAATATGTAGAACAGGGTTTCATACAACCTTGAAACTCTCATTAGCAGAAAATATGTCTTACAAACAGCTGTCGAGAGGCAGAAGGATAAAGAGAGAGAGAGAGTGGGGAGATCAGCCTATCTGATCAATATCTGCTTCAAAGACCACCAAGCTAAGCTGTGCTCAACCAGCTTGATACACGTGCGTGTGTGCATGCAAGAATGAGTGGACTTGCATTGCTTTGCCTCTGTCTGTGTCTGTAGGTATGTGTGTATTTGGTGCGTGTAGTCGTAGCATTTTCAGAGTGTGAGTCTTGGTGTGTGTGATTGTCTTTGTATGTCTCTGTGTTAGTGGGGTCAAGCTGGGCTTTAATGAGCGCTCAGACCCCTGGATCAAACTGTTTGCCTCATAAAGCCTGCAACTGCCAGAGGCTTCCCTTGTGTGTGTGTGTGTGCGTGTGTTTAGCTGGTATCACTGACAATGAAAACACTTGCAGCGGTGCTGCAGTGCAGTCAGGGTTATTGTGCTTAAATAATTCTTCTGTTGTATAATTTGAAGAGATCACTTTCAACAAGCTGTTATGTGAAGTGCAGAGCCACAGAAAAGGCTCAGCCTCTCCTGTTTTGAATGGCAGCAGAGTTTCCTGTAAATCCCTGTCCTGGAGCTGTTGCTAAGAAACTACTTTTTCAGGGCTGCTGATGTTTAGATAGATGGGAGAAACACTTTACTCTAATGGCAGCATTAAGACTGTAACAACCAATATATGAAATTTAAAAAAAAAAATCACTCTCCTCTCCACAGCCTGTTGGTTTACCATAATATCCCTCGTGACTTGGTCCACAAAATGTAAATCCTCCTTGTGTGTAGTGAAGGTTGCTCTTAATTGTGGGTGTAGTTTAAGGAAAGGAGGTGTCTGTGCTCTTACTGATTAGATGTCTACATTTTGAGCCAAAATTCCGAGTTGGCCTCATAACTTTCATCTGTTAATACAAACATTTAAAGCATAAAACTGATGTCAGTATTTTTCTTGTTGTCAGCAAATTTCATGAAGCAACTTTATCTCTCTAAAGTGTCTTGTCTGTGTAGCCAAAAAATAAGCAATGAAAAGTTACGTTTCTGGCAACATTAACATTTATTACCATGAACATGAATTGTATTTTATTATGTGTAACTTATGTGTAACCAAAGTGGTGCTTTTAAAAATAGTCCCCAACAAATACACAATTTAATCCTGTTTGTGTACTGTTTTTTGAAAACTACAGTGGCCAGCTGTTTTAGTTTATTAAAAAAATTTTTTATATAGTGTGTGTGTGTGTGTGTGTGTGTGTGTGTGTTTTTGCGTGTGTATAGATAGATAGATAGATAGATAGATAGATAGATAGATAGATATACAATAGTTTATATAAAAATCTTTACACTGGGCTTGGAAATGAGTGCCACACACATTCTTTCTGCTAAATCTCCGCCTCATTGCTTGATAATGCTCGCTGTCTGTAGGCTGCAAGAACCAACTTCAAAAACCTTTGTCCATCTTTATTTACAGCCTGTGTGTTGCTGTGGAACTCTGTTGTTAAATGTCTACTTTAATTGTGATGTCTACTCTGTTGTGGTTGCATTTATCTTTACAGACTTTGCAATTTCCAAAAGATACTAAACCAAATTAACTATGAGCGTAATTGTTAGCATTAGCAACATTTTGTTTGTCTGGTATTGTTACTGGCTCAATGATTGAGAGTAGACTGATTGTGAGGTAGGGACTTTACAAGCCCGCAGATCTCTGGGGTAAGGGGAGCAGCATAAGCCGATTGATCTGGCAAGCAAAACCTTTTATTCTTCAGCGAACCAAAAGTTACTTAAAGATAACAGATACAAACTGACAGGTCAATAACCAACAACACAAAGAAAATACAGAGGCGACCAGCAACAAAGAAAAGGGCAGCGAGTGGCTCCAAGCCATAAAACAAACAAAATCTGTTTCCTTCGCTGAACAACCCCCCCCCCACATCTATCTTATCTGCGGCAATTAGATTAAATGGTATAAACAAATAACTCCTAGCCTGACGACACTAGCCTTACCTACAAACCAGAAACACAGGGGCCGCCACCCATGACCAACGATTACAAAACAATCCCACCTTTACGGTCCATTTAATTTTTTGGGAACTTTCAGGATAATCCAACATGATCTTCATCTGCAGATAAAGTTCTCTTTCCAAGCACTTACTTACGTACTTGAGGGGCCATTGTGGTCAGAGCTGAGTCCATCCACTAACAGAGATTAGAAACGTTCAAAAGGCTCCTTAATAGCTATGAAACAGAGGTGAGACTGAACTAAATATTGAGGCGTTTCTTATTATTAGTAGCACTGTTACTTACGTATACTGTATGATGAACTGATGAATTTATTCTGTTAGCTCACATTCACACTCCAGTGTAAGTGAGGGTGATACTGTGCAGGTCATGAAGACATGAAGTGTTATACAATGCTTCACTCTTAACAGTTATGATTTATAGCGTCCAGCTGGAGCCATCCTTATCCTCCGTTGTTATGGTAACCAAGGTCTTATAGATAAGGATGTGGGGGGAAAAGCATAAAGAGACAAGAATTTGAAGTGAGGCAAAGGGCGAGATACGTAGCAGTGGCATATGACCATGTTAAAGTAACCAACACATATTGGTTAAGATTTAAGGATGGATTTGGTACCTGGGAATATGCAGCTACGTCCTGTAGGACGAAGATATATTCCAAAAATTGACGTGACATTATTCTGATCCACTTGTAGGCATTATACCGCTCATGTTTTTCTCCTTGGTCAGTAAATATTTATGCCGTAAATATCTGAATCTGAACTTCTAGTGTACGTCTTATAGGGAAAATGTCACATTTACATACATGCTAAACTGTGCTGTGAAATCTGGAGGTCCCCATTGTTTCTTTGTTTAGTTCCAGATTACACTCTTTCCTTGGAACCTTTTTTGAAACCTTTTACTTTTGGTCTTCTGTGTTTTTTAAATCATTTTCTCGTCTTACAGAAACGAACTGCTGCTCATGTAAAGACAGCAAATGTGACAGACTGCTGTAGTTTCTTACAGTTGGTCAGAGATTAGTAAGATTTAATTCACAGCTTAACTCAGCTCATGCAAATTCAGCCATTAGTAGAAACTAATAAAATCAAACTTCTGCCAAACAACATCTCTCAAGCTAAACTCTCTCCACTCATATTTGTCATAGATAATCCTTTCCCTGCTCTACCTCAGTGCCTTCATCCTTCACCTCCTCTTATCTCTTCTTCGTCTTTCTTCTCTTAGTACAAGCTTTGAATCAGGTGTTTTGCCTCCTCCTCTCATTCAAACTGATAATATTTTAATGGTTGCAACTTGGATGACAGATATTGTGCTTGTTTTCCAGACAGACCAGAGTTCCTTCTTCCTTTGGGGGCAGAATAATGGAACAATATTATTCATTTTACCCCTTTGCTGTCAGGCAAGTTTTGGTTTTAAATAAGTGTGTCATTAAATGTCCTCTAGAGAGAGTTTCTTACATAGAGACTATTCAAATTTAGATTGGGATCATTTAAATAGAGAGATTGTACATACAGTTTTACCTGAGGTAAAGTTGAGTCAACTTCTTTTTCCAAGGTCCTGCTTTATATTCACACACACGCACACATTCCAGCACAACCAGTTTTCTACCATTGAGCAGCTCCAGTGCAGCAGTTGCTGTTCAGTGCCTTTGGCTATGGAACCACAACATACAATCTTAAGGGACATATGCTGATTTCCACACTGATTTACCAGTGATTTTGTAAACTTAAAGCAAAACCAGCAACCTACCTCATAAGCCTGCCTGTGTTTTATAATGTTGACAAAAAAAAAAAAAAAGTTGTGGAATTTAATGGAAGCTTAAGCAAAATCTCTAACTACGATTACAGTAATCAACAAGCTCTCACCCTGTGTTGATGGTCTCAGAAGTTTAGAAAAATAAATTATAGACACAGAAGGGCTTCATGGAGAGGAAATAAAAATTGTACCAGATAATCACAGCACTCGGTCAGATTTTAGGATTTTGTACATGATTATGTCCTTTATATGGGAACGTTCTACATCCCAGAGGGAAGTATTTACATTTATCCAACAGCTTTAGTCCATAGACTGTAAATAACCCAAAGGTTTCTAAAGTGGTTTTGAAGAGCGGGCTGCTTCATCTTTGTCATGCTGGCAGTGCCCAACTTCACCTCACTCCAGGCTAATCCAAGACTGGGCAAAGAGGAAAGACAAGACTTCAGTGCATTCTGGTTTGTGACAAATATATGTTCACCCACCTGTCACTCAAAGCAGCCACACCCTAAATTATGCTGAACTTTAAACATTAATATAATGTAAATGGATGAGTTGTATAAAAAAAATGCACCTGCCTTACAGTCATAATGAAGGAGGAAATTGGCTATAGAGAGACACTCTTTTTAGAACCAGGCAGGAAACATGTTTATTTCTGCTGTAAAGTTGGACACTACCCGGAGTCTATGGAGAGTGACTGACTCACTTTTGGAGCCAGACTCTAGTGGTCATTTGAAGAACTGCAACAAATGAAATGAAATGAATTCAACAGTTAAGTGAGCTCCACAACCTAAAATAGTAAAATGTCACGAAAACATGAATCCTTCAGTAATAATGATAGAATAGTGCAGTGCAATTACACTCACATCGAACATTCATTTTCTTTAACATTCATTATAGACACTTTTACTTTGCTACGATAATGACCTTATATGTTGCTAACAATACTAGTTTACTTTTGCTTGATTTATATTTTAAGAAGGTTTTTTTACTAACAATGTTTTTTGTCACCTGGCAGTAACATTTCTACACAAGTAAAGGATTCGGAAACGTCTTCCACTCCTTAATTTACATATTCATTCATTTATAAATCACATTCCTGTTCCACAAAGCAGGATTTGATGTTTGCAATAACTTCAGGTTTAATCCTGCATTTTCAGTGATTGGTGGTTGCTCACTTTTTCCCGTGATAAATCACCATGGTAGCTTATACTGAACTCCTAACCTGCTCTGGAGCAGGCAGACTTCAGAGGATAAGATGAAACTAGTGATCAATCAGATACCTAGAAAACCAGAAAATGACAAGTAGATGTTTTTAAGAATTAATGTAACTGTTTTTTGCTGTTTATCTCTGGTTTGAATGCAGAGCTCTGAACAAACAGAGGGAGATTTTCTGACAGTGTTGATGCTTTTCCTCTCTCCTTCATCCCTGCAGCTCAGAATAACAAGCAGAGACTCTGTGACCAGAACTGGAAATAGAAACTAAACCCTCTGATGTGATTTATAAGACTAATTATCCACACACTGTGAAACATTTCCCCATGATTATAAATTAACATTTCAGTCAAACTGACCTCATCAGGCATGAACCACTTCTCTTCTCAGCAAAAACAGCCTGACATGACCTAAACTTTCTCTTCCTGGATCACATGCTTATAATTGTTAGTTCATCATCAAACCACACTTTTTTCCCTATATTAACGTCAGGGGTTCAGTTATAAACTCCTGCAAAATTTATGTAGCAGCAAAGGAAACAGAAACAGCTGGGCATCTCCGCCCACATCTCCCTGCTGAAAATCAAAAACCAAATCAATTATTTAAAAGATTAACTCCAACTTTCATTTCATCCCGAACAGTTCCATATTGTCGGTTTTCTGTCCCTTTTGTCTTTCTCTCAGCTCTTTGTCCACTTATTTGGTCTTTGTCTCCGGTGTCTTTCTCTCTTTCCTGGCTGTCCTAACATGACCTAGGTGTGTGTGTGTGTGTGTGTGTGTGTGTGTGTGTGTGTGTGTGTGTGTGCTGTCTCTTATATA
>CM076661.1:23154117-23175974 GCA_038496675.1 Rachycentron canadum
AAGTTATCATAGTGTGATGTTGATGAATGTGAAATTTTTTTTTTTTTTAAATGTCCAAAATAATCCAATTTTAAGTTATGCAGACATTTAATTATTCTTGCTTAACTGCTTTGCACTGAAGAACATTTTACCCATGAAAATCCATTATAAATTGCAAAGAAAATAAAAATTATTTAGCCGTATCATTCATCCCCATATTAATCCTAGTCAGTGATGTTTGAGCTGCTAAGGTCGCAGAGCAGATTTCTGCCCCTTTAAAAGAAATGTCAGAATGCAAAACATGGCTGTAGGTAGCTACTTTACAATCTGTGTTGTAAAGTAAAATCCAAACTGTTGAAATGAATTGTGTGAACAGCTTTCAAACTTTGTTCCTGGTGTTCTTTCAAGATAAAGTTAAGCCTCAATTTCACACTTGAAGAGCAACTTGATTAAACTTACTCAGAATAATATCAGTGTGTGTGAGGCAGTTATGAAAATGCTTCATTAGAGAAAACCGATCCCCA
Source organism: Rachycentron canadum (assembly GCA_038496675.1). Lineage (NCBI taxonomy): Eukaryota > Metazoa > Chordata > Actinopteri > Carangiformes > Rachycentridae > Rachycentron > Rachycentron canadum. The sequence continues at coordinate 23,154,621 of CM076661.1, forward strand.
TGTTTTATTAGCCATCAGTGTGCCTCGGCAGATGTATACGTTACTATACTCATTTTGTTCAAATCAATCTCCATTGCTATCATAGCGAAATGTGTTTTTAGCAAGATAAAGTGACATCTCTGCCTCCATCTTCTCCCCCGTACCGACCCCTGCTGTATGATTAGCCACAGTGGGACTTCATCAGAGTCGAGGTATTGACTGCAGATCACATTAATGAAGGTGACATTTTCTCCTACCAGTCCTGACCATGTCATCCAGTCCCCAGGGAGGCCCGGACTGAGTGGAGTGGAGAAACAGGAAGCAATTGATGGATCTGATTAGCTGACCAATTTGTCCTGTTTCCTTATCTGAGTTGTTTGTGTGTGTGTGAGAAGTTTGACATTGTAACCTTTTGTGTCCTCATTTAAATGATCATACATGTGTGTACTTAAATACATAGCCTTTTATCAGTTTTATCACTTTTCCTTTTCAGCCTTATATTTCACACCCTTTGGCTCGATATGAAGACACATCATTGATCCCAGTTCTGTCACAATCAGAGCAGCGGGGCGTCTGCCTGGTTTCCGGCAGGCATGACGCTTCAGAGCCCAAACAGTTCAATCTCGGTTTCATCAGACCAGACAAACTTGTCTCTCACAGTCTGAGACACCTTTAGGTGTAAATCCTCGCAGAGGAGAGACGTCCGTCTGGGAACCCTGTAGAGCGCTGCAGTGACAGCCATCCTGGGAATTTTCTCTCATTTCCACACAGGAAAAGACAAGGAAGAAGACAAGCAAAGACATACGGCGTACAGTGGAACTGCCCACGCTGATACAATGAAATAACAGTGTTTAACGGCTTGTGTGCAAGTGATAAAGGCAGATGCACAATGTGCTGGTCCATCACTCCATGTTTTAAGTGTTTTTCTTATGGATATTTGGATATTGACTGACTTCTATTTTCCAGCTTCCAGGTTAACAGCCCTTTTATGCAATATTTAATGTAGGCTGTTGAAACTGGCAACTGTCTCAGTGTGAAATGTGGTTTTAAAAGTGTGATGAGCCAAAACCAACTGCAGGGTGTTTTTTTTTATTTTTTTATTTTTATTATTCTTTGATTTGTGTACTTGTCGGTGCAGAGAAAGTTCTTTAACAGTCCTTTATTCATCCTGTTCCCTGTTCAGAGGTGAGAGAAGAGAGCAGAGGAGAGTCGACTCTTTTGCTATGATTTTGACAGTTTTTGTCAATTTTGGCAGGTCTGTGCTCGTGTGTGTGTGTGCGTGTGTGCATGTGTGAACCCTAATCTGCTGAACCATCAAGAACAGTGGACTGTTTTTTTCTGTCTCAGTGTTGTGTTTATGGTAATTCTGTTTTAATTTGCCCCTGCAGCACAAATTGCTATAAACTGTAATGGGATCCAGATTGCTGGAGGTGCAACAAACCTAACAACCTGAATCTTTTCATAATCTTTCATATTTAACCCTCTGCTTCACCAAACTTATTATTTCAATGCTGAGGCTCTAATACACACACAGACACACACACAAAAAAGCGTGTTTAGTTGTATTGTATTGTACGCGAGTATTGTTTGTGCCATAACCTGTTAATTTAACAGCCGTGCCTTTGATTAACATTTTAATTTGACCTTGGGGCTAAAAATGTCTGCATTAAAAAGGCGAGTTGGCCCAGGAAGCCTGATGACAAACTGGGCGTCCCTTTATAAGCTGAGTGTGGCACCACTGTGCCATGCCTCATAAATAGCTCACAGATGACATTAATGCCACTTAGAATGTCCAGGAAGTAAAAGCAGTCCAGCAGTCCACAATAAAATGGTGCATTATCAGAATAAATACGATAGAAATTAAATTTGCACTGAGTCATTGTTGGTGATGGCTTGTAATACATGGCTGATATTAAATGTAGAGATGGATGTCAGTGTAAAACTGTGGGCAGCATGTTTCTCATTAAACTGAGGTAAACAAGGTCCCATGAGTTTATTTAAATAAATGTAAATTCTACTGTTTTAAATGCCCTGAGCATTGAATATGGCACCCAGTGCATTTACTTGAGACATAATGACGTGAAACACCTGGTTTTTGTTTATGGTTTGTTTATGATCTTTGTGATAAAAAACTGTAATTCACAGTGTTGCTTTTTAATGGCGATGTTTTTTTAAGTTAAGTTACTTTTAATGTAAGCAATGCTTTACATGATAATAGTTATATAGTCTTTGTGTATGATGATCTGCAACACTGAGGGTTAATATGTCTACAAGCTCCTGTTGTGGTCTGTGTTTGGGCTGTCATGTACCTGGTAGGTACAGTGGGCGGCGTGGTGTGGTGGTGCAGTGGACGGACTTGGACGTACCCCACGAAACTGAGACGATAAAGAACGGCACTCTGCGTAACTGTGATAGTGTACGTGGGATGTGTGCAGTACAGGTGAGTAGAGTAGTGGAGTTGCCACCATGATATGAAAGAGCCGTGGGCCCGGAGCAGAGCAATCATAGACGGCAAACAGTGACGGAACGACATCAGCTTCAAAGTCTGACTGTAGTAACAAAGTCCAGAGTGATTGTTATGATCCCCAATAAAATCCAGGCATTAGCAGGAGCTGTGGTGTCTTGGTTGTTAGAGTGCATATATGGGCAAATTGATCCCTGAGCAGGAGGTCACTGGCTCTAGTCCTAACCAGACTGACCATTTACTGTATGTCAATCCCCCACTCTCTCTCCCATTTCCTGTCTCTATCTAATAAAGGCATAAAATGGCCCATAAAGTGCATTTTAGGGGATAGGGGAAGTAACAATAAATGAACTGGGCTAAACAAAAAGAAACAGATTCAGTAAAAGGAAATGGATTTTTCAAAACCACTGCTGTGTAGAGATCGACTGTTGTGAAATCTGGTGTTCCCAGTGTTTGACGGTGAACCACTGGGTTCATGCACGCACGCACGCACGCACGCACGCACGCACGCACGCACGCACGCACGCACGCACAGCTCCTCAGCTGCCAAATGGCCTCCTCTGGCTCCGGACTGTCCCCCACGCTACACCTTTATACTCAAGCTCCTGATTGATGAAAACTAGTACAGCTGTGTTCACTCACCTGCTGGAGAAGAGAGGAGGGCAGAGGACACACCAGCACACACACAAACACACACAAGCACACATATACACACACTATGGCACGTGACAGCAATAAAATTTTTATACTAATTACCAAAACATGGTATATCAACTGTGTCAAATTGTTAATGATTCCCAACCCGCTCTGTTTATCTGCGTGATGAGATTTTATTCAAGGTGGAGATCAGCAGCCTGTTGTGAACAGGCTGGTAGGATCGCAGGAGTGGATTTGAAAAACAGAATATCGATGTTGCGACGACCGCCCTCTGTTACTCACTGTGCAATAGCCTATAATATTACAGGCTGGGAGCAAAAGCTGTACATCTGTCAGGGAAATATATAAGAGCCAGCAAATTATTTATTAGAGAGAAATGTTAATTTAAGAATACAAACTGTCATCAGACTATCAGTTTGCTCTCACTGTTTTCACGGGTGCCCACAAAACTATTATTTCCATTTGGTATTTGAATGATCCTTATATTTATATTTTTGTATTGTTTATTTTGCAGTGTATCCTTGAACAGCAGCAGCAGCATCTCGAGTGGTACCAGGATCATCAACTTAGACAGTGACAATGACACACACACACACACGCGCACACACAATGAAAGGTCCACCAGATTAGTCAAATTTTAAGTTTAGCCTCCAGACAAAGACACATGAACCTGTTGGAAGGAGCGAAAATGATCTATATATCGACTCAAAAGATTCACACTAAGCTCTTGAAATAAGCTCCTTCATTTTCTCATTCATTTCAACAGCGTTCAGTTAAACCTCACCGTTCATTAAAAATGGTCATGGACTTCATTCTGCTCCATTATTATGGGAGTGGTCCTCATGTGAGCCACTGGTTCATTTCCTGGACTATTCAAAGTCAAAGTGCAGTCTGCCGGCGGTGAGTGTGAGCTTTGTTTGCGTATCACTGAGCAACATCTCACCTTCTCAGCTTTGTAAGATGTGTGGTGGAGCGGGACACATATTTTCTTTTCCCTCTTTTCAAATATCCATTGGTGCCATTTCGTCAAATTAAATTCAGTTTATTATCCTTTCATCTCCACAGCCAAATGACATGCAAAACAACCACTAATCATTCAGTGCTTTCATACTCAGGTGGCAGAAGAGTAGTTAGAGTGGTGGTGCTGTGGTTTATGTACATGGCAAAATACTCTAATTATGCCCTTTTTAAAAACGTGTTTCCTGATTAAAATTTGTAAATACATATAAATATAGTTAAGTGTGTATTAAAATTGAAAAGCTTGCTCAACCCTCATGCTTATGTAACTCCGGTGCAACCACAACGTCCATGTATGCGAGGACAGGTGGCTGTGGGAATGGCACTGGTGCATACTGTATATGTGTGAGAACATGAATTATGAGTAACTAGCATGTTTCCTATCAACAACGAGATTCACACATACACAAACAGGTCACAGTTCCTCAAAACCTACTGTCAAGGTGCCACATGAGCAAGGCACCGAAGCCCCAACCTCCAGTTTGAGTGCCCGGGTTCTCACCGAGCTTGTCCAGCACATCTTCCAGGGTGAAGGACTGAATGTTGAGTGCTTCTAGAGAACAAGTAGCTCCCTTAGTTCCCCTGACGAAGAAAAAATTTATACTTAATATCGATGGCATGCAGAGCCAAACAACCAAACATACCTAAAACCAGCATCTGAGTGTCCCCTTCACCTACTCACCACATATACGACGGCAATATGGACCAGACTAAAATGTTCTAACAATGACACACTGCAGTAAAACTGTAGAATCCTGCATTTTCCGGCCTCAGTGCTGTTGAACTTTCATGGCTCATAGTCTGGACAGGAAGCACAGGGGAAATTTGGGAACTTTGGTCTTAAGGAATCACAGCATCTATTTACTGACAAACAGCAGTGAACATGGTGGCAGTGTATGTGCACTTTAGACTAACCTTTAACTCTAAACTGCACTTGCCAGCCTCACCACCCTCTCTCTCTCAACGTCCTGTCTCAACCTTTAAACTTACTTCATGTTGCACAGAGATGAGTTTGCATGATTAGCTTGTTGCTGCTGCTGCATCTAAACATTTAAGAGGAAGAGAATGTGGAAGTAACTTTCAAATGTGCAGCACATACGCATTATGCATGCAACGTCGTAACTTAGGACAGCTCGACAATTACACTCGTGCTATAGCTAGTCCCCCGTCAAAGTTAATGGGATCTGTGCTTGACAAAGTCCAGAGACACAGTCACACCCATGAAAACAAACAAAACATCTAACAGCTGGAATTTAAGCCGGCTTTTAGGGACACGATAAATAAAGAAATTACATGATGAATGCAAACAGGCATCAGATCCTTTATGGGGCAGAATTCTGTTGTGTTTCCATACAAGGAGAGATATCACTTCCACTTCAGTATCGTTCTAACTGATGTGTATTTTTAGCTTTAACAGGGTAAGCACTACTTGCCTTGCTTGCCCAGATGGCACACCACTGCTTTATATTACTAATGATGCTGCTAAGTGCCCTTGAAGATGAACTGCTGCACATTCCCAGACCAGTGGCTCAGTAAAACCACATTGCATTAAGTGTCTTGTGCGTGCTGCCAGCTCCCCTCACATAAAATCAAGGCATGCTGAATTGATTTTCATGATTGATTGTAATGGTACAAAATGGATAGGTGCCACGCTCACTCATGTGAAAGTGATGTGTGTTTAACAAGAGAACGTTGCAAGCCTTACATTTTGGCCAAAGGTGTAAAAATAAATATACAATAACACACGTCAAAGGCAGCAGTGGAGATGTTTGTGCCCATGCCCTCTGTGAGACAGCAATGCCAACATTAAAAAAAAAAAAACAGAAATCAGTCTGATATATTTGATATCTCTAGAAACCGATCTCCAGTATATTTTAAAGGAGAGTGAGTTTGAACAATGAACAAAAACATATGACAACTGAGGGTAAAGTTAGGTTCATCACAGGAGGAGAGGTAATAGTAGGCAGTGGTCGATAAGGCCGTCACCTAAAAGTCAACGAGTCCACGCATTAGTTGAAAAGACCCTGAAATTTAGTCACATTTTGTAAGTTTGTGCACTTTTTTTTTTTTTTTTTAACCAGCTTAACAGCGCACAGAGGAATGAAGGTAACACGGGCTGTAAACTTTCTACACCTGTCTTAAAATGACTGAACTACAAAACTGACTGACGGACAGCAGGAGGGAGGACTGAGCGGCTCAGTAGGCTGATTGAATTCTCTGAGCTCCATTGTCTGGCTGACAACGCTGTCAGCAGCCCGGCAGGAGAGACGCACGCTGAGGTAGGACTTTTACTTTCTCTGACTGTGGAAATCAGATTTTTTATTTTTTTTTCACATCCCCTGTGATGAACAAAGACAGTAAAATGATGAAGATTCGTATACAGATCTCGCAGACCACCAAAATATAATAAGTTCATCGTGAGGAGTGCTGATGAATCTTTGCGCTGAAAGTTCCTTCGAGGAGTTACTGACATATTGAATTCACAAGAACGGGACAGACGAACCCTCTGACTGTCACCGAAACAGAGGCATAAAAAATGCCGCGCTGTTCATAAAAAGATGCAAAGGGTTGAGTAAAGGTTGAACCGGCAGTGACCACCATTATAAAAGAGATGTCTGAGAAACAGTTGACAGGGCACCTTGAGCTGCAGACGGGGTTGGTTTTTAATCTTTCTGTTTCTAAATGTTTAACCCATGTAGCTTTTATATTGGTTCAAATTTCCCAAAGTTAAAAAAAATGACTTTTATTTTTCACTCAGCCCCCAGACTTTACCATGCTGAGAGAAGCCAGGTGGGAGAGGGAGCAGAAAAATAAAGTTAGGTCAACGATGAAGTGGGGACAAAATGAAAGAAAGGATATATGTGGTCCTGAGCTTTACAAATGGGAAAAGCCACAATGCGGCAGAATTACAAATAAATTAGAAGAATTATGAAAGTGCCACTTTTCTGGTGAGTCTGCATTTAAATAATATCTTCACGCTTCAGCAGGGTCTGCAGAGAAACTCTAATCGTGCTTTAATTGTCTTGTTTTGAATCCTTAAAGGAAGCCTTCAGCGAGAGCAAGAGCCTGATTTATTATGCACATCAGGGATTCTCCAGTTTGCTGAGCTCAGGACCCTGTGTGAGGAAACAAGCCCACTCACTGAAGTGTGTTGGTGTTATTGTCACCACTACGAGACCCAGTGGCAATATTTAGGAGGCCCGAACGAGTAAAAACTCAAGCAGCGCAGATATTCGTTTCCTTTTCACACAAACTCTCTGCCGTTTTGTGTTCAAGACAGATTTGTGCCAGTCCTGGAGACATTCGCTCGAGACATTTGGACATTTTCCGAAGGTGTAATTGCTACATGTGAAAATCTTAGCAATGTTTCACGCACTGATAAGCAACTTAATGACCATAGGAAATGCCTGAACATGCAGGTGAAATTAACAGAATGGGTCAGCCATTGCGCAGCATCATCATGGTGTTTTATGGTGTGAGAGAAAAGCTTAATATTGTCTTGTTAGGAGCACTATGCCTATGGGCTTTAATGGCGCCCATTATATGGAGAGGGAGAGGAGGATAGGAAGGTTAACGCTGCCTTGTTGGGTTCACTATCACTGGCTCTCTAATGACACCCATTCATGTTGTTCAAGTGATTACACCTCATTTGTGGGAGGAAGGTTGAGGCAGAGAGTGAGAGAGAGAGAGAGAGAGAGAGAGTGATAGTTGTGGAAGCTGACAGAGAGAGAGAGAAGTTGCAGAGGGAAAGTGCTGGAAGTGCCAGACTGAATACATCATTTATCAGAATTATAGGGAGGACTTATGTTACACACTCTCTCTTTCAGCCACACACACGTGCGCGCACTGTGATTAAAGTCGAGAGCCATTTAGCTGCTCCACCAGCTTAACTGTAGAATGCTAAAGGTGCACTAATGTGTGTGTGTTTGTGTGTGACAGAGAGCATGTGTGAACTCACACTAATACTCAGAGGAAGCCGAAACTTTTCACCTCATGAGAAGCCGTCAGCACAAACTTGATTTTAGCATGCACATGGCTTGCGCGCGTGTGTCCTCGCTGCAGCACAGTGGCACTGAGACTCAGCAATTCTGACTGTTGTTCATGATGCTGTTCATTTACCTCCCAGCAGGTACTTGGCTACCGACTTTTTAACACAGTTTCTAAAGTTGTCGTCAACAGGGAGAGAGAAAATGCAGGAGAGCAATGGCGACAGACGTGACTTTGATAACACTCTGACTGACTCGTCCTCGACAACCACCGTGCGAAACTTCTCAACAACGTCAGGATGGGTCGCAGAGAAGCATTGTCAGGGTAGTCGTGAAAGCTGAAACAAAACAATTCCAGTTTGCATCTCCACTGTCATAAGCATCTGTGAACTTCGCTGGACAACGGTCTCACTATTTAAGCAGCATGTGGAACAACTGTCACAAAGATAAAATGAGTTCGTTATCAGAATAAATCATGTTTCTATTGTGCCTGTGCTCAGCTACGGAGACATCCTTTTTTCTCATGCTGCTCACTCTGCCTTAAAACATCTTGATGTAGTATTATTGTGCGTTGCGCTTCATTAGAGGAGATAAATATACTCATCACTGTGTACCAGTTGAAAAAGTGGCGTGTCCTTCTCTAGCAACAAGACAGGAACTAAATTCTATCACTTTTATTTTTTTAAGGTCTCCTGCAAAAGCTGCTTCAGTATAGCACTTCAAAAAAAAGTTGTGTACCAACAAAACAAACAGGAGCATGTCGCTTTGCACAGAAAAGTTGTGATCTACAGTGCATTCATTCAACTTTTTGTAATGTTGCAACCTAATGCTAAAACCTAATGAATATTATTTTTTTACACATTCTTTCAAATGTGTGTCTGCTGTTTTTACTCACCCACGAGATTATCTCCTTTTCACATATTGCGACACAACCCATCGCAACAGTATTCACTGCTGTTATTTATATAAATATATATACTATAATATGTAATTATTTTAATTTGAAAGTTCAGTCCCTGCCAGTGCTCGCTGTTTTTGTTGAGGGTCAAATTTTACTTTTTTGTGAGTTCACACTTAAATTGCAAATTTAACATGAGCCCAGTTCAAACCACTAGAAAATGCAGAGATTATCATTTTAGGTAATTTTAACTGTTTTCTTATTATTATTATTGAAAAAAAGTAAGTTGATTACTGATCCTACCAAACTTTAAAGACTCCTTAATCACCTCTGATTCACTTAATTTTTGCAAAAGGATTCGATGAACTTAACACAAGCTTGATTTTAATTATCATTGTCTCATAGCTTGCATTGGAAATAGATGATCTGTGGAAGATCTTCAGGACCTTTAACCCTTTAAAAAAAAACAAAGGATGCAGAGTCAATTAAGTCCCTGGAAGAGAAATAAAATCTGGATTTACTGATGCACCCAGTCACTGGCTGACTTCCAGGCTCTTTATATTTTGTATTTATATATTTGCTTTCAATGATATTCTTCTCTTGTCCTTTTATTTTCATTGGTTTGTACCAACTCAGCATCATTGAACTGCAAATGAAAGCTTTGTACTTAGTGACTTTCTAGTTTAAATAAAACAAAAATAATAATAATAATATTTCACTTAATATCACCTGTTACTTTATTGTAAACCATCTTATCATAAATATTCAAGCCAACTCAAATCTCAAATCATATTCTGCTCAATATTTCATCAGCACTGTCTCAGCATCACATCCCCCAGAGGAGAGAGCAAAGAGCTGGGCTGTAGCTACTGAGGTCTTTCACCTCAACTGGTTCAATTGTCAGCGTTGATTGCAGAAAGATAACATCAAAAAGCAATTCAGTATTTTTTAATAATATCTAATTCTTATCTAATTCTTTGTTTTGTTGTAAAATCATAGTATTGAACACGACTGTGCTATCTTGGAGACTGGCTTCAACAGCCACCTCACCCAACACCACCTGTATTCAACTGTCTACGGAGATTAATGTGGTTGTTTTTGTCTTTTTTTTTTTTTTTTTTTTTTTTTGTAGTCTCTTAGTCAAAGAGGCAAAACTAGGCCAGCAAGGTTGTGACAAGAACCAAAAAAGCTCAGCACATAACGTCACTTCTCAGATCATTTCATTGGTTACCAGTCCCTGAAACTTTAAAATCCCGGTACTGGTCCATAAATCACTGTAGGGTTTAGGTCCAAAACACTTATCCTATCTGCTGAACCAGTATGACCCCTGTAGACCGCTCCACTTGGCTGGTTCAGGATTACTGTCTGTCCCCAGGGTTAAAACTAAACATGCCGATGTTGCCTTTGGCCTCTAAGCTGCCTAAAGTTGGAACAAAATGCCAGAAAATGTGAGACCAGAAACAACACTGAGCACCTTTAAGTTTAAATTTCACACTTATTTTTTATAGTCACATTTAATTTCTTTTTCTTTTTTTCGTTCTAGCTTGTTTGTTTAATTGCTTTTATTTTGTGTCTTTTGTTTGCATTTTGCTTGTATGTTTTATCTCGTACTCTCTAAAGGACTTTTGTGTTGCTGCTGGAATGAAATGTGTTACTGAAATAAATGTTCCTTGCCATTTGTCTTTCCTAAAATGTACAGTATGTCCTCCACAGGATGAACTGTTATTTTGGTGATGCATCAACTTTTCATCTTGCTACATTATCAAGTCCAAATTTTTAATTTCACACTCTAGTTTATCACCAATTGTTTTAATGCTTATCAGAAAATATTTATCCAAATAGTAGCCATGCTAAACTAAGATGGCCAACATGGTTCCCATGTTGAAGGTTCCCCTTCATTTCAGACTAGCACCAACCAGCTGCACGCAGTGGAGAAAGTGCCAGTAGCTCAGTGACACTTATGCACAGCAGCGCTTTGAGCTAAAAGCTAAAATCAGCATGTTAAGAAGCTCAAAATCACAATTCACAAAGCACAGTACAGCTCCGCCTGATGGGAATGTCATACATTCAGTATCGAACATATTCAAATGTTGACTTAATGATGATACTAGAGCGAAAGTCAAGATATTATCAAAGATATTACATGAATTATATTCATGTATGCAGAGTTTCACAGCAATCAATCCAGTGCTTCTTGGGATATCACAAATGTCAACTTTATGATTTTACTAGAGTACAAGTCACCACTGGGATCACCAATAAATGTCTGGATACATTTTAATGGCAATCAATCTAATAGCTTTTGAAATATTTCAGTCTGGACCAAAGAGGTGGATCAGCTGATCGACGCCGCCATCCCTAGGGCCACACAGCTACAGTGGCTAAGAGTTGTAATCCATAACATAATTGGAGTCACCAGGTGGGCGCTCAATACGTTTCTCTTGATAAACCGAGGGATGAAACATAATTCCTGCTGGCACTTCTATTTCATGTATTTACCTTTAAAATCAATAAAACTTTAAATAGAGGCTACTCATCTTTCTGTCACCCATGTTAGCAAAATAATAAATACTGTTAAAATAATCCCAGCGTGGGACTGAGGCTCATTAAAACGCATTACTGCTCCAAGCATTTGGGGAACCAGCTCACTTAGGTCCATGGCCCATTTGACCTAACTAGTGTAATGAGCTCAGTGCATTAGAATACATGGAGAGCAGTTATTTGAAGTGTTGCAGTGTTCATTGCTTAAACATATTATGCAGCATAGCCGCAATGGCTTGGTGCTTGTTAGAGGCCAAAACCACTTCACATTTACATTTCAGGCAATCAGTTGATACTTTTATCCTGTACAGCTAAGGGCAACTGAGACTAAGCTTCAACTCCTAGATACCACTTGGATCCCAATTGGAACATTTAGCACATGTTTTGACCCAATGCATGACTCAGTATGCACTTAGACACATCTTCTGCAGGTAGTTAAAAGTCACCACAGCAATAACTGCCACAAAACCAAGAGCTCTGCATTAACAAGATATTTTATCAACAATATTGTCTGCAATTTTATCTCAAATGTGCTCTAATGCCTTCGTTGTATTGCATAGCCTTTAGTTGCCCTACTTGTATCAGTCCATTCTCATCTATCTTATACTTTTTCTCTGCTGCTGTAAAATAAAAGTTGTCCCCTGGGCAATTATTAAATATTCAACAAATCTTATCTTACACATAACAATGAGAGACAGATTTTTACTAATCAGATATTTACTGGAACGTTTTCCTTCAAGAAGTGAATGCAGAGTCAAAAATAGTCTGCCACGTCCACCTAATTTTATACAGTGTGAAACAGAAAGTCATGCTTTGCAAGTTTGTTGTGAAAGGCTGTCTGAAAAGAAGTTATATTTGGACAAATTTCCACATGTTTTAACAAGTTACACAGTTGCTGACAAGATGTTTCTTATGGCCCCTGTGGTCTAACCACACCATAAGCGGTACCACCTAGAATACAAATTCCAAGGCCAAGAAGCCAAGAAGGTTCCTGGTCTCGACTAGAACATTTGTTTTAGAACGTGAAAGCTGGTCTTCGATGCTACCAGAGTTTAGGGTAATGTTACTGACTCCATTCAGCTCTCTGGATATTACACCCCAACCACAACTCTAGCCAGTTTTAAACAAGATACTGTTATGTTAGCCAAAGACAGTCGCTAGTCTTCATCCTCAAACCTTTCACTCATGTTTATTATTAATTTTAAAATACAAACAGGTATTTAAGAAGGGCAGCTAGAAATGGGAACTTTGTGTTTGTCTGCCTCTGACCATCAAGAGCCCATTGCATTAAAATGTTGATATCCATAAGAAAATTTACATAAGAGGTTCTGAGCATTTATTCTGAATTACTTTTCTGTGCAACCACATAAAAATATAACGAATTTCAGGTAACCACTCAAAGAAACCAAAACCTGCAAGAATGGACAATGGGTCCAGGTGGGCCAGCATGAAGGCACAGCTCATTTTAAGGCTCAGCGTGCATTACTCTGTGGACCGAGTGTTTTCATACAATTACACTGTTAGTACAGCAACTAGAGCTGCTTTATAATCAAAAGACAATCTCACTTTATACAGAATGGGCCTTTAAAAATTACAATGAATGACCAGTGGTAAATCTACAACTGTTCTCACTGGAAACTGCATATGTGTGTAGATAGAAAACAGAGAGGACGCTTCACAGATACAGCAACAGTAATTAATGTGATCAAATGACATGTTGCTGTGATTTTACATTAGATCATAATCGATATAATTGCTTTTCCTGATTATCAGTCAGCCTATGATTCAGTATTCTTAGCAACACAGCTGCATATTGTAAGTGGTGTGACTGACCTCAGACTGCTCCATCTGAGGCATTGTCGCCTGCCTGTGACCCATCTTTGGCCCGAGACAAAATGTTTGATGACCTCGGCAGACTCAGTTCAATCTGTGCTCGGCAATCAGAAGAATAGCTGTGTGCCTAGTAGGGTGTGTGATGTTGTCATTTTCTAAGGGTGTAGCCTGTGTTCACACAGAGAGGCTCAGTGAGACAGAAATTGCGTGGGAATGTGTCTGTCAGCGTGCTTTGTGTTAGTTTTGCTCTGCTGAGCACCACTCCAGTTTCACAGAAGTCTGTCGTCTTTTCAGTCCCGGTCGTCTCCTGGTGTCTTCGCCGCTGATTCTCCCGTGGCCTCTCTCTGTTTTGTTCTCTGATGCTGTTGTTTTTCTCTGACATTGTTTCCTTCTCAAACTCTTTCCTCTTTGTAAGTGACACGCTGCAGATCCGATCACAGTGTACCAGAAGGTACACATGAAGGTGCACTGGCTTTTCTAGTCTGTGTAATTTTCATGACCCTAAACTGCATATACCTGCCTTAGGAAGTCATTTATCTGCTGACACAAGAAACTTGATTTTGTCAAGTTGACCTGATAAGTATTAGATTCTTCTATGTGAAACAGCATCGTCTGGACTTCTGTGAACAGTCCAATGTGGTGAGCAGTATGATGAATAAGTGGAAAACAGTCAATACAGTGGAGCTGACTCACCAGCCGCCACTTCAATCTGTCTTGATGGATAAAACACAAAGAGTCCTCCTACCTGAACAACCATAAAAATTGTTTTTCTCAACAACCCATAGGAGTTGCTCCTGAAATAGCCAACCTAAGGCGGTATAGTTGTCATGGTTGCAATAATAAGCACACGTACAGACGGCAGCTTGACTGCTTTCACAGTCATGGTTATTATAATAACAGTCACGGTTCGCGGTCTTGGTTTGGTTTAGGCACAAAAACCATTTGGCTAGATTGAGGAAAAGATGTTGATTTGGGTTAAAATAAATACAACATTAAAAATAGATGATCATGGATAACAGCAACAACACAAACTGTTACTTTTACATGGGAATCAAACATTGCTTTCCTGTGTCGTATTTCTGTGTTTTGTTGACCCATCCATCTGCCCCAACCTCCTCCTGATGTGGACCCTTAAACTATGTCAGCACGCTTTTCCACACAATTTGCTCCTGTCATATTTACTCTTTTCACTAGTCCTCATATAAGAGGACATCATAAAGCAGTATGTGCACTTTAGAAAAAAAAGGGGTCTGAATCTTTCCTTGTTTAGGTGAATCAGATGTCTGTTGGGTTTTCTAAACGGTGTTTCAACCAAAAGTAAAACAGAAAAACGGTAACTGACATGTCCAAAAACAATTGACACACTGGAGTCCAACATAATTTTCTTTAGAGAAAGTCTCCACTGTCAGATTGTTGCTGAATCAAACAGACAGCAGATGATCCACAGTGGTGTTCTTCCAAGAATCAAATGTGAGAAACAAGGATCTTTACAGCTGAGTTGTTTTTCTGATTGACGTTGGATGTGAATTATTATATAATATGCAGTGCTCACAGGAGTATAATGGTTCTTAAAAGCTTCTTCAGGCGACTTCTACAAAGAACCATCCCCAACTTGGCTGGTTCCTCAGTTATAAGGTTTTAGATGAGAATTAAAACTTTTTTCATTCTTATTCAGTAGTATTCAGCAGTATGAAATTATTTAAATTAATTGGGCTTCTGTTATTATACCAGATTATCAATTAATACTATCCTAAACAAGACATTTATATAGATAACAAATACACACAGATTTATACTAAGTAATAATGCAGCTGACTCAGACGCAGACTATAGGTTTATAGACGCAGTTTATTTCACATCATAGAATTAAGGTCACTGCCACTGTATAACAGACTCCTAAAAATCAGCCGTGGCCAGATAAGTTGGACTGACGACTGAAAAGGAAAAAAAAAAGAAAAAAGATTGTGAGATGCAAACGTCACCCGCATGTCTGCACCGAAACACAGAGAGACAACGCAACGCGAGACCCTCATGAACTTTCCTCCACAAATAAACAGCTCTCAGTGACAGCGTGCTTCTCTCTGCCTTTTTATATCACAGCAGAAACACCTACAGCATTAAACAACTATTACTCATCTGAAATAAATTCATGGCAACAAATGTGATAACCATTGGATTTTTTCGACTCATCTATTACATAAACGTGCTAAACATTTTCTGCTGTCAGCTTCTCAGTTTTGCAGGTTTGTCATGGTGAAGTAGAGGGCACTTGTGATTTAACCCATTTAACAAATTAAATAATTAACTGATAATGATATCGTATGTGTCTTGTCTCGGTATGACAGCAGATCACTGAACAACAGTGTTTGGTGGACCTACACTTCTGCAGATGACTGAAAGAATAAGTGAGCAGATTCTCTCAAAAGAGAAAGAAAGTGAAATCCCCAAAATCCTTCACACAAGGTTCCCTGTGCGTCATTTTCACACTATTTCATACTAAAATTCCACCGCTTATATTCTTGTCTCAACATCTGTTCTCACTGCAAGTGAAGGAAAAAGGCTGTGCAGCTCAGCCCAAATGTGAGTGTCCAGCCGTGCTATATGCGTGGACAAATAAGGATGCAGCTAATACACTAAGAAGAGACTCAAAAACATGTTTACCATTTGGCCACTTGAGTCAAGAGGCAATTTAAGTGTAAATTATGATGATGTTTAATGTTGTTGATGCACATATCCCTCGTACAGTATGTGGAGCTCACCAAAACATCCTGAATTGTAATGTGATGCTGTTATGTTCTCAGTGCCTCACTGGGAAACAGCCTATAGTTCATAAGCTATATATAAAGACTAGCCTCCATAATGTCACCCATAGGTTTCTGAAGAGCACCTTTTAAACTCAGGGTAGGCTGCTTCTCCATTGCCATCTTGGCAGTGCCCGGCTCTGCCCAACCTTTACCTACTCAAAAAATGACCTTTGTTGAGTGCCAGTTTATGCAAGAAAACGTTCTCCCTGTCAGTTCAAGTGCTATTTACCACAAAGGAAGATAGATTAGCAGATTTTAGCTGCTAAAGCAGGCATCTGCACTGTTGAGGACGGATGTGGACAAACAAGTCATCAGTGGATTTAATAAAACATCACAAGAGCTTCTGTCTGCAGTCTGTTGACAAGAGCCAAACTGATGCTGAAAGCAATGGTAATCACACACGGCAGTAATGAATTAAAACATTTTCTTCACTGTATCGTAATAAATCATCATAAACAGTTGCCACCTTTTCAAATGAGTGGCAACATTTCTCCTCTCCTGCCATCTCTGCACTTGGTGCCCTTGCCCCCACAGAGAGTCCAAAAGCTTAGTGTTTACACTGAAGCAGCCAGTTAATTAGACATACATGTACAACCGAATCGAAGGTCACCAGTCTATCACAGGGCCAACACATGGAGACAAACAATTTAGAGTCACCAATTAACCTCGACCTGCATGTTTTTTGACCGTTGGTCAGGAAGCCGGAGAACCCAGAGGGAACCCACACAGGCACAAAGATAACATGCAAATTCCACACAGAAAGGCCCCAGGCCAGGGAATCAAACCTAGACCCTTCTTGCTGTGAGGGGACAATGCTAACCACCACTGTGACGGCTAAGTGTTTTTTTCAGGACCCGAGGGACAGTGAGTTCAAATGTTTTAATACAAACGAAAGGGTGAACGTGGAAGCAGAGCGGGGGTAGGCAGGTGAAGGGCGGTCTGGCTGGAGGGCTGAACGGTGGAGAATGGTCTTGAGGCACGAGGAGCACACGGGGAAAACACACATGGGAAGTAACTCAGAGGCACAAGCTATGCCGAGCGGCCGAGAGCGAATACCATGATGTGGACGACACAATCTGGCGACGAGTGGTTGTTTTGAATGACTTTTTCTTATTCTGTGAGAAAACAGCTGCAGACACCATGAGTAGTTGATCTTATTAACTTGGAGGATGTATGAGAAGCGGCGGCACGGTGGTACAGTTCTCCGTGTTGGCTGGGTTCTCTTCGGGTGCCCTGGCTTCCTCCCACACTCCAAAGATGTGCACATCTAGGTTCATCTGTGACTCTAAATTGGTCGTAGGTGTGAGTATGAGTGAGAATTGTTGTTCTCGTTGGATGAAAGTAGGGGAGGAGGTAGTGAGGTTGTGGGCTACAAACAATTTTCACCACTTGTGCTGTTGTGGAGCAATATTTTTAAAAGAGAGAGGGTACCTGTAATTTGTGTCTAATGTAAACCAGCCAATGGTTTCATGCTGTCTGAAAAACAGAAGTTAATTTAATTCTGATGAAAAATCGTGAATGTAAACAATAACTTTTTTCCTTATAAAAAAAAAATATATATCACAGGGTTCATTCCCTAGAATTCTTTAAAAAGTTATTTCAAGATTATGAAATTTGTTACAATATTTTATATATGTATGTTTTAATTGATATATAAGACTTTTCTTCATTTATAGTTGTATATTCTATTGCCTCCCTAGCTCAGGCAATAGTTTGGATGAAATGCTACCAGCATGTGGTTATGAATAGCCAGCCCACTGTGCTGTCAGTGTTCATCTCCTCTTAAACATCACAGTTGTCAGTGTCTCTGAGGGTCTTGCTGCCATGACCTTTCCTCTGACCTGTAAATGTGACTTAAACAGGTAAGAGGAGGCAGTGACGGGAGTGGCAATGACCCTGGAGTGAAAAAGAAGCTTTGTGGACTGTAATGTTGTCGGTTTGACCTTTTCAGGAGCTTCACCCATATGCTTTCATGTAATTGTTGACATTTGGATCCCTGGGTGAACAAACTGCCGCTCCTCAGCAGACTGATGGCTCTTTGATTGGAAGGCTTGGTCCTGCTGAGAGGTTAAAAAGTCTTGCTTAGAAGCCACAGTGCTGTATTGCTGGGGGCTACGGCGCTCTCTGTGGATGCTACACGCCAACATTCATTATGTCGGTGACGTGAGGTGGTTGACTGTAACAGGTTTCCTCCGAGCTCCAGTATTCACAGGTTTAGAAGTCCAGAAAAGCCTTCAGCTAGCTCCTATTTTTACCAGGCAGTATTTGACTATAATCGGATCTATATTTTACGGTTGATAATCTTTAATTCAGTGCTTCTCATTAAGGACCCCTAAAACTGATGCAAATTAGACCATTGACCTCCATCAAATGTTTCCCAGGGAACCCATCTGTCATGATATTTGCTTTAGATGTTTTATTTCAGAAAGTGTTTGTAACCCATGATCAAAATGATCATATATTCTGTTATTGTTTTACTTATGGATGTGAATTATATTGAAAATTGCTCCTCCCCAGGAACTCCTCAAGAACTCCTGGGGGTTCTTTGAGAACCGCAGCTTGCATTAATTGATATATATATATATATAAAAGAGACCCATGTCCAACAACATTGCCAATCCCACAAGAAATTGTACTGTTATAAGGAAGCAGAGAATGGTTGGCATCTTCATGTGAAAAAAGTTTAACAATTAACTGATAATATTTTTTAGTTTATTTTCCACCGATCAATGAATCAATTCATTCGTCCTGACTAACAACAAATTTTCAACTGAATTCTTTAATAGCTTAGACTAACTGAATAATTTGTTGATTGTAAAAAAAAAAAAAAGGAATAGGCCATTATTGAATGTATCCATTCTAATTGGCAGTGTACTGTATACTGCTTTGTATGGATTTCAGATATTTTTATAATAATGTACATAAGTTACTTAATTGCAAAAAAAACATTTCTGAACATTTGTATTTAACTGCTCACATTTTAACAATCAGGTATGAGAGGTGACTTTTGTAGAAAATCATATACTGTGTGATGTGGTCGATTCACCTACATTGGCCTGATGAGATAATGAGATGGCATTAATCAACAGCTTGACACTGAGCCATGACACTGAGTCATGAGTTAAAAATAATGGTTGTAAGTAGGGCAGTGTCATATTCGCAGCCCGAACTTCCGATGAAGGGCAGAAGCCCTATTCGTAAGAGGTGGCCCAATGTCCCGTTTGAATTCAGTCCAATGAACTGCAATCTTTGATTGATGAGGTCAGGATGATTGGCATGTTGAATAAACAAGGCAAAGCTTTTCTAGCCGAGTTCGACTCACTTTGGGATTACGGGTTGTCTAGTTTGAACGGTAGACATTCCCAGCATCTTTAAGAAAGCAGTGATTTGACTGAGGGTTGGAAGGTCGACAAACATGAGCTCTGACCTTTGCAGGAGCCTGAGGGGTCGTTGCGTCATCATATATCAAGCGTATACACCAGTGACTCTGGCTGTTGCTGGTATATAAAAAAAGGCCAGAGCCAGAGACATCAAGTTTTGGGGTTTTCCATCCATCCATCTGTACATCCCATTCTCCTCAACACCATATCTAAAAAAGGCCTTCGAGGGAGTTTCTTCAAATTTGGCACATTCACTTAGAATCAAGGATGAACTGATTAGTTTTTGGTAGTCAAAGGTCAAAGGGCATGGTGACCTCACAGAATACAGTTTTGGCCTTGCAAACAATATCTCAAGTCTCAGCGGAGTCCCAGTAAAAACTTTCTGCCAAATGAGAAGGGATCTACTTGAGGAAGATCCAATTAGATTTTGGTGGTCAAAAGCTCAGTTTAGTTTAAGCTCAGTGTGGCTGTGCAAACTCAACACTGGATGGTTAATATTTTATTTGATTCTAGATAAACAGGGATGTAACCTGAAACCAATCAAAAGTTGCAGAGACATACAACCATGAGGCAATATTCAGCCATCCATTATGTATACTGCTTTTCCATGCAGGGTTGCAGGGGGGCTGGAGCCGATCCCAGCTGACATTGGATCGATGGCAGGTTACCAGCTTTTCATGGGGCTGACATATAGAGACAGACATCCAACTTGCACTTGTCAATTAACCTAATGTGCATGTCTTTGGACTGTGGGACAAAACTGGAATCCCTGGAGGGAACGTATGCAGGGACAGGGAGAACATGCAAACGCCACACACAACCATCAGAGGAGATAAATAAACAAACCACAGGTACATCAGGCGCAGTATGTTGCAAGTCCACATAGACCCTCAAACTGTACAATGAATGAGACACCAGTCAGTCCAGATTTCATGTTTACAAAATGTCTAAAAATGTTTTTTTTCTTCTGTCCAGATCAAGGAAATAGCACAGCAGAGTGACTGTACACTTTCCTAAAAGATTCACATTTATCTCCTGCCGTTACTTGCTGAGCTCAGCAAACTGTGGCTCATTAAAATGTGAAAAAAATAAAAAATAAAATGACATACAGTAAAAGTTTTGGAATCTCGTAATTGTTTAAAGGAATGCAAAAGGTCAGATTGAAAGACCTGAACATTAGCTCAAAATATATAAGCTCCTGATATTAAGCCCCTTGAATATCTTTTCCAATTCACTCCTCAGACGCCCTTATCAGTTAAACCCTGCTCTCTTGCTCAGGCGTTTATGAACGAGCCAGAGTTCATGTCAGGTATCACCTCGAACTTATGTCTGCTTCCTCCGAGCTCACTGACTGCATTCATTTGCATGCTTTCAGATGGATTTCGAAATCTTCGCTGCTGCCTGAGCTCTCTCCCTCATTGCTTTAAATCTACATCCATCACAAGCTAAATTAACTGCAGTGGATTCATCCTCTCCTCAGATTGTTTAGTCGTAATGACAGTGTATTAACAGATGCTCTGGCAGAGGAGAGGAAGAGAAGGGAGAAGATAGTTTTCCAAAAAGCCCTGTTTTATTAATGTTAACACGGTCACTGGGCAGAATGATCAGTTTACTTCAAGCATACATAATTACTATAGTACCCAAAGAAAGAGGGAGATAAAGAGTAGAAAGGGAGAGGGAGAGAGGTCCAGACAGGTGCAGTGAGGTGAACAGCGCTGGGGAAAAGGAGGCTCCATTAAGTTTGTCATCAGGAATACACTAGCAGAGGTCACTGCAGATGATGACACCGCCCCCC
>CM076661.1:23193569-23211257 GCA_038496675.1 Rachycentron canadum
ATATATATATATATATATATATATATATATATATATATATCCAACCAGGCGTTGTATATCCAATCATGGCTAATGTGCCACTATTAACATTTGCATGCTAACCTGTCATCTTTCAGTGAGTACGCTTGAGTTATCCAACATCTCTGTAGGTTTCATCTTGGAGTGCTGACGACTGCACCGAGTGTGTGGGTGAACAATATTCTCTCTGTGCGTCTCCTGTAGATGTGTGAGCGTGTGGGTGTGCGTGTCATCACCTGTTCCGTTCGATGCTGCAGTATGTTCTTCAGATACTGACCTGCACAGGTGTGAGTGTGCTCTGTCATAATGACTTAGACTTCTAAATGCTTGACTGAGTGACCTTTGTCTGTGTCTGTCAGTTTGTATATGTTGTATTGTGTGTGTGTGTGTGTGTGTGTGTGTGTGTGTGTGTGAGCCTATGAGTGAGAAGCTCTCAACTGTGCAAAGCAGCAGGTGAATCAAACCTAGCGAGTGTCTAGAAATACAACATATAGAGTTAAAAAAGTTAGTAGTTTAGTTTATTTATTTATGATATAGGGACAATGCAGTTTAACACAGTTCCAGTACAAATGCTACTGATGTCTTGCGCTTGTGTTGTTTATAATTAATGCTTATTTTCATTCCCTGTCCCTAGTTGGGCTTTTACATGAAGAATGTAAATAAAACAGTCAGTTTACATTATTAGAAAACCACTATACACGACAGATATGAGAGTGAGATACGACAATGAAATAGTTTTATTGTGATGTTTCCTCGAAGAGCCAACAGACAACACAAAACGTTCTTTATATACTTTTCTATGGGACATTTGCCAAAACAGGAAGACATGAATGAGGCGTTTACATAAAACCAAAATTATAAATCCTCAACCAATCTGGAAATGAAAACACTGACTGCTGTTTCGTTTGTGTTCAATCTGCTTCAAAGATTAGGTGCTGCTTTTTGTGATTCTGTGCATTTTTTTTTCTGTGCTTCACTACAGTTGTTTTCCAAAGGATTTCTGCAGTAATTCAGCTGTTAGTTGCCTTCTGTGAAAAGCAGTAAACCATTTGTATGAAAGAGATGAAACGCTTAAGTGGAGCAGATGATGGCATTAAATCTCAGAGATGATTTTGTTCAACTGGTATAAAAGAAAAGTATCCAAACCCTGATATGTTGCTTAATTTCCTTTGTTGCAAAAGTGGTTTGAAAAAAATGATATATGAAATTCATAAAATCAAATTACAAAGACACAGTAGGAGGTGTGATGGAAATGTAGTGAGCTGGATGAAGGAGTTTTTTTTAGGAGATACACAGACGTAAACAAGTATTGATTGCAATGATGCATCAAGGAGATAGGCAGCAGATAATTACAGATGTTAAGTTAAACAAGTGCAGTGGTTCTCAACCTAGGAGGAGGATTGCAACATGGGTTTCAAAATAAATGAAAAACTAATGAGGAAAGCATAAATATTTTTGGAGAATGATCATTCCATTAAACTTCCCATACTAATGATATAATGTAGTCCTGATACTGATTTGAGCCAGGGAGTGACATTAGTGTGTGTGAACCTAGGAGGGAGAAGACTCCTCCAGCTGGAGTGGCAGACTGACTGTGGCACAGCTCAGGGACAGGTGCTAAATGTTAGCAAACTAGTGCAAAGTGACTGAATATGGCGGGGGGTGGGGGTGGGGGGGCCTCCAGTGTCAAGTTCAACTGGAAAACATAAGGTGACGGCGGCGCCGACAGATTCGGCCTCCAACGTGCGCCACAAGTTTGCAAAGTTTGTGTATGTCGGGTTGGTGTCGCACGCGATAATAAACACTGAGACAAACGGTGCAGAGAAGCAGAGCAGAGGGTGGCATCTGGAGAGGTGTGTTACAGCTACAGAGTGTGTTACAGACTCGAGGGAGAAACACATTGAGGGTCTTCCTTGACTTGTCCTAATGCAGGTGATGGGTATCTGTCCCTGCTATAACTCTGGTTTCTGCTGAAGTGAGTACAAGAGGACAGCAGCTGTGCAGACTTACTTGGCTAGAAATAAATGGACCACCTCAATGATCTATGGTGACCTATAACTAAACTGGTGTCTAGACAGCGAATGAAAGAGTATAGACTTATGGAAAAAGAACACACTTAAAGCTAGTAATCCTGCTGAGGAGGCAGTTACGGGATTACAGGAATAGCAGTAATGTATTAATACAACATCAATGACCTGATACAGAAGGAAGGCGAAGAGTCTTCTGTTCATAGATTAGAGCGTCTGACTAAAACAGCAGCGTGGCAGTCAGAGAGCTCTGTCTCAGTCGCAGGGCTCGGCCCCTCCAGCACAATCGCTCTCACTCCTGATCGGACACCAAACTGAAAATCTATACAAAGAGCTGAAACTTGCAGCCACCACACCTGAGGGAGCTCAGGAAGTCTGACTGAGAGCTACAAAAAGTCGCTAATTGCAAAAGGGTTTGCTCCAAAATATTTCACTTCCTGTATTTTTTGTTTTCATTTGTTGTGTCTTCTTAAATAACATTTTACGCTGACCTTGTGCACTCCATTACTTTTTTTTTTCAGTTTCAACTCATTTGAGGGAAAATTTTGTTTTGCTTTTTTTTTTTTTGTTTTTTGTTTTTTTTTAACAGAAATGTATTTAACAACAGTAAAACACACTCTGGTTCACACGCACGTGCAGCTTGTATCTCTAATGCACAGCATACATGCTTTTTAAGAAGTGCTGGAGTGCAGCCGCTTTTATTTTCCCATTAATTTATTCAGCTATTGTAGTAATACCGTAACAAGTGTTTCTAGTTTAAAAAAAAAAAAAAAAAAAGTAGGGCAGTCTGTTCCTTCCTTTCTGGTTTGTTCCTATTTTAGAACAAAGTGGGTGGTAAAACAGAGTTGACAGACATTATGAAATGAGGGAATGTATTATAGCTATCTGCTACACAGATATGCCTGTCTGTGTGTTAAATCAGGAAGTTGGTACTGAATATATGACTTGACAGAAAACACAGGCCCACACAAAACTGTAAAATACATGATGTTATTGAGCCCGGCAGGAACCAGAGGTAATTTTTTGTATGTACAGTCATATATAAAAATGATGCCGATTATGGTTATTTTCACCTTGACTCAAGAAAGATGAAGCACAACCGTGTATTTTTTTTTTTTTTTTTTTTAATCATGTTACCCTATCTTTTTTTTTATTCCCGACATTCTTCTTCTATGCCAAAACCTGTTGCCTACATTAGCCACAATGCATCTTGACTCAATTCAAGACGATACAGCTTGGGTGCATTATGTCCGTAGCTAATGAATGTTAAGCAGTGGGTGGCAGACGTCTGGTCAGTCGAGGAAGTTTGTAAGACTTTACACACCCACGTGAGCAAAAAAAAAAGAAAGAAAAAAAGACTTTTGTACCTATTCATTTGGAAACAGATCCTGATTTACACTGAAAATAAGCACCTTTTGCTTTAAATTCAATTATCTGTAAGACTAACCTCTTAATTATCACCCTGTCTAGATGTGGGAAGAAATAAATGTTACAATTAGCAATTTATAGTCATCTGGGTGTGATAAAGTAAAACAGGTCTGGTCTTTCACATCTATTTTGAAACACTGTGCTTTTAATGTGCTTAAATTCCCCAACAATCTGTTGTCTAAAGGCAGTCGGTCTCTGAGTGTGTGTCTTGTTGTGCTTGGGTCACTTGGCCTGCTCGCAGTGTTTGGCGTGTTTGCACAGTCTGGTCTGCCTGGAACGCTGCGGCATGTCAGAGCTGTATGGATTACAGAGGGCACCTTGCCAGCTTCACCATCAGGACAGTCAGACTCGCTTTCTGGGTTAATTTCCTCCAACTGTTCCCGCACCGTCACATTCAGCAACAGAAACTGCCACAGTATATCCAGAGGTACATCACCCCTGTGACAAGAACATGAAGGTGTTTCTTATAAGCTTTATCACGCGATATCTCAATGATTGACAGCAGTGCAGGTTTGTCATAATGAAAGATTGCATTCAAGTCCCCAAACTCTAATTCATATGATCATTACCATCACAGATGATACAACGCTGCAGTGGCACAGTGAGTGATAAACTGTCTTATCCCATGCCGACTTTTATCTTGAAATGCCTGGTCAGTCAAAAATACAATGCAATTCAATATTTGTCCTCAAGGGGCAATTTAAAGAGGCACAAAGAGAAAACATTAAAATACGTAAAAACAATACACAACCAGTGCAAGACTGTGCACATTATGGAAGACTATGACAACAGCATGGTGAATCATCAGCACAAAACTAAACCTGTGATATTAATATGAGAATGAAATGATTAAATTATATAACACTACATATAAATAGCTAATGAACTTTGATAAAAAATATATGTATTCAATATTTATATAATAAATAATTAGATTAGAATAGAATAATTGATTTCACATGCTCTCTTAGACAGTGATAAAAAAGATATATCCATCTTTCAGCTCTTGCATCAGACGAGACATATTCCTGTGGGTGTCAGCTAGCAGCAACAACGCTAAACAGGCCTCTACACAAAGCTAGCTCCACAGGAAGGAATGATACCTATATTTTTTAATGTTTTGCTCTCTCACACAATGCAAGTTAGCATAAAAACCACTGCCAGTCAATATGTTGCATTCATCGGGGCACTCACTGTGGTTATTACGTAGCGTGTATGAAAATCCTGCTCTTTCAGACACTGGATGTATGCAAAATGTGTAAATACAGGACCTAGCCACAGGGGATCATGAAAACAGACAATGCACAGTTTTTTTTTCTCTCTCTCTTTTCTCCAGACAGTGCCTTTGCATAAATAGTACTGATGACATCACTCGGAAACCCGTCTGTTGGCCTTTAACATATTCAAGGTGAGCTGACTTTTATCGTAGTGAAAGGATTTTGTCACTTTTGGAGAAGGGTAACGAAATACAGGCTAACTTTCTCCCTATTAGTAAAGCTACACCAGCTATCGGTGTTGGATTCATATATTTTATTTTACTGTACAGACATGAGAGTGATAGTGTCCTCTTATAAAATTAATGAAAATAGAAAGAAAATTAATTTGATTCTTTCTTTTCAATCAGTTTGCCATATAGTCTGTTTTGGGGTAGGTTGTATGTGCTTTGCCGTTTGAAATAGTGCAGTTCAAAAAAAAAAAAAAAAACAGATAAATAAATTTAAAGAATCATTAGTAGTAGCCATTAAGTTTTTTTTATCCTTTTTTCAGTTTTGTTAACTTTGTAAACCTTAAGTCCAATAACAGCCACACATTGCATTCTATGTTCCTCTTCTTGTTAAAAGTGAATCCTCTTTATCTTTTCTTAACTACAAGTAAATTGTCTTGCCTGGCCACAGCTTTATAGGATTTCTGAGTAGACTTATTGAAATCCTTAGGACTCATACAGCTCCCTGTGCAACTTGGTGTCAGTGTGCCACTACACTGCAGCTTTATTTGTGTGCGTTGTTCAGTGGTTTGACACTGTGTGGTCATGTAGTGTGTCCCCAGGTTTAATGTCTCTTTGTCTGTCCGCTGTATGGCTAATGGCTTGAAATTGTCAGGGGCAGTAATTACTGTCAGAGCTGAAGAGGGAGACAGGAAGATGAAAAAGGGTGAAAAGGGGATGTAAAAAGGTGTAATCACACCCTGGATTGATCGATAGAGCGGTGGAAGGAGGGAGGACGGAAGAGCTCTCAATAAAAGTAGAAAGAACAATGGCAATGGTAAAAGTGATCAAGGAAATGAGGAAGAATTGGAGGTGACTCTTCTCTACTCTGTAACAGAGGAAGAGAGAGAGGACAGGAAATAAAGCATGTTTTAAGATAAAGATAAAGTAGGGATGATATACACCTGCCATTGGTTTAGAGGTGGGAAGGAAAGACAGGAAAGGGTTTTTCTATATTTGTGACCAACCATGTTGGCTTATCGTTTTTCCTATCTCATAATCCGACCTCTTAAATCATAGCTTGTGTGAGGTACTTATCTAAAGTCAGTGTATTACCTGCAGTAGATTCAGATCAGGGTGCTTCGCAAAAGAAGTTTTTAGCCACTTTATAATAAAGTCCCACAGACAAAAAAAAAAACAACAACAACAACAAAAAAAAACATCACTATCATGTGTAGTGTAAAGTGTAGGCTTTATTTTGAATATTTATCACCGCTTCATCTTGCTATCAAAAAGCCCTTTCTTTTCCAACTACAAATTGTGAACCACTGAACAACTGTTTTACTCAGCTGCTGGGTCAGATAAGCATAGGTGCGCTTGTGTGTAGGAATAGAGTAGTTTAATGGTTATATTAAAAGCAGCTCTAAAAGAAAGGGCTGTTTGGTGGCAACATAAAGTGGCAAAAATATTCAAAATAAAGAGCACACTTCAATATTATATTAGAGCAGAAGGCGAAGCTATATGACCTGCTCAATAACATCAGGCTAGATTCCTGTTGTCCTGAGCTTATTCTGTAAGACTCACTCGAACTCACTCTGCTGCTCTCTGCCCCCGTCTGTTGCCCCGCTGGACCAAACCGAACATAGTTTGCTGTGGAGACATGAGGGAGAGCGGCCTTCTCCACTGGGCCAACACAGCATCTTCTGTCTCTCCCTCTTTCTTGCTCCTTTCCTCTCAGCCCAACAACCTCCTGCTTAAATTTTATAAAACACAGAGTATGTAACTGCTGCTGCCAGTGAATTCAAACCTGTAGAAACACAGAATAAAGCATTTTCACTTTATAAATACGTGATTAGTGGTTTAAATAACCTCAATTCCTCTATTATAATTCATTTAATTTTTTCCTTTCCTTTTACCTTTTCACCCTATTTAATATTTTTGCTGCATGTTTCTCTGTGCTGCTGCAAACATTGCAATTTCCCCCAATGTGGGACAAATAAAGGTATTAGAATTGAATTTGAATTTGTCAATGCAGTTCAACGAACACAGGACATCTAGGTGTAAATAAGACCCAAGCTGCCTGATGTTTGCTTGAGTTTTCTTCTCTGAAGATCCAAACGTCCAATGACTAAAATCTTTCATCCAATTAAAATATATAGTTCAACACAACCAATGTGTAAATATTTAAAATGTTAAATATAAAAAATATATATATAATGTGGTTGAGTTGAGGCTGTACATGTTGATTGATGAGAGAGAGCCTCAAGTGGCCGTTCAAAAAACTGAAGTTTTGAGCATTTAAGTGTTGGCTTCATTTCTTTCTTTATTTATTTTTTCTTCCATTTTTCTACCTGACAGGAAATGGGAATGAGGTGAAGCTGACTGGACATAGGTCTGAGGTAAATCACAGAGAGCAAAGGATAATGATGGAGAGGGGGGGAAAAACAGATGACTAACATCTCAAATTCAAGCTAAAGGGGCACTTACTGAATAATGACATACATGATAGACAGCAGCGGGAGAGGAAGAGAGCAGTCAACAGGAGAAAAACACAGGAAAAGGAGGTAAAAAACAATTCTATCTGCCTCTGGAGCTCAATTCTCCTGCAGTTCAGTTTCTCCATTAGGTGACATTTCCCTGGTAATTGTTGTTGTTATATTAGTAACCTGGGACTTGAATTTTATTGTGCTGTTGCACTTGACACTTGACGGTAGGAAGTGGCATCATCAGATGATTTGGGTCCTATAAGCAAGTACAGATACATATACCCCTTATGTCCACTGTATGGAGCTCAATGCTGCACAAATGTGCTTATTATTATGCTTTATTGAGCAACCAACAGAAATGTTTTCTCTGCTGTCTTATTTTAAAGCTGGATCACCGTCTCCAGAAATATGCAGATATATGCAGTTTTCAAGTTTAAAGGACCCATCAGCGGAGCTCAACCTGTAATGTGTAAAGGTAATCAGTAAGTAGATCAACAAAATGGAGAGGTCTTGTTAAATAACTGAAGATTCGAGACCAAGTTGTTTTATTTGTTGATACTAATTCTAAAAAACAGATAGGAAGGAGGATTGAAAACCAAGGTTTCTCATTTAATGCAAGTGCAGTGAACAAATTCTCCATTTGAACAAGATCATTTTTCAACATATGATCATATAAAAGTCATTTAGTTTACTTGATAAAGATTAATATTTGCATTTGCCTTATTTCTGACTCATGTTTAATTCTAGTATCCGTTTCTGACCTGCAAAATACGTGGGGTAGTGTTGAAATGCTTTTCTTCAGCCCTGAGTCATATCTGCAGGTCTTAAGTCTCTATAAGGCCTTAAGGGCAGCCCATAGACAGCCTGAGAGTCTGCGAACACCCTTACTCATCCACGTCATGGTTTTCCTGAGTGCTATCAGAAGGCATCGAGACATGATTGACGTCACATTGGCTGTACGTTTGTCTAAAATTGATGGATCTGCGATTGGGTTTAACCAGTATCTCTCAGCAATGTAACAGTGGAATATTCAGGTGTTTGCTTATAATCTTCAACCCGAGGATTTTCACTATTGGGTATAGCCAGAGAGAATGGAAACAGGGCAGAATGAGAAGGTGTTGCTTGAGTTAAAACCCATGTGGTGAAGTCTGTTGGTGGTAGTGTGGGTTCTGTGTCGGACTTCACGCTTTATTAATTGGGATTTGGTATTGCATGACATTGAGAAAATAATTTACATATTTGCTGCCGATAAAAATTGTAATGCGTTTCCTCTGCAGCATGTCATTAGTCCACTTGTTGACTGGGAGAGCGACTGAATTGTCAGCAGATGCTACAAATTTCAATATTTTTCAGCAATTCAACAATAAAAAAAAAAAAAAATAGTTGCAGCTTGTTATCTTTTAGTGGAACTCTTAAAAAACTCTTGGGTGTTTTAAATCTTTGTGTGTTGTGCTTGACTCATTATGCAGTTTTTTGTTTTCCTGTGCTATGTCTGCTGTTGTAATTTTACTTCATGCTATTGCAGAGCACTCCGAAAGGTGCTATACAAATAAAAACGTACTTAATTCACAAACTTACTAACTTACACTGGCAGCTGGAGCTTTCTCAGATGTGGCCCCTGCCTCTGGTCAAAATACGGCCTTTAGCGTGTTGATCTTTCCCTGGCTGTCCACTGACTCTTGATTAATGACCTGTGACCAGTTTTCATCGGCTGTTCACTGACGTCTGTTTCCAGTGTTACTTTGTACACCCCTCTCTTTAGTGTGTTCAAGCAGAAATTTTCTCCTATGTTGGTCAGTTTGTGTTAAGTGCATGTTAAGTGACTGGTGGACTGGCCTGATGTTCTGACAGTTATTATAGAGAGTCCCGCTGGGATATCGCTTGGATACTCAATGTTTTAGTAGTGTCCAAAGTTATATAGTGAATTTACATGATGACCACCAAGCCATCTCCATGTTATGTGAGCAAACCCTGAATGCTAAAGAAAACCATATGATGCACGTACGAGCACAGAAACATGCCATCAAAAGCAGTGAAGATGACTGCAAGATAGTAAAGATGTATCTGAATGACACAATATTAATCAATTAAATGTGTATACATATGTGTGTGTGTGTGTGCTTGCGCAACGTTCAGAAAATCTCGAATCAAAATTGAGTCCCAATTAATAATGAACGGTAATAGGTCAACTAGTACATGAAACTGTGTGGTCAGAGGTGTAGTACTATTTGTTTAAGTACATGATCATCATCACCAGCAGCACACACACTGTTAAGTTGTGGCTCGTTTCTCCCTGACCCTCGAGGCCTGGACTCCTCTAGACGGAGGTGAAGGTGAGCTGTGGTATCTAGAACAAGACGTTAGCAGCAGATCCTTTAAGTCCTGAACTTGTGAGGTGGAGCCTCCATGGATCAGGACTTGTTGGTCCAGCTCATCCCACAGATGCTAGATTGGACTGAGATCTGGGGAATTTGGAGCCAAGTCAACAACTTGAACTGGTTGTTGTTCCTCAAACCTCCTGAACCATTGTTGCAGTGACAGGGAGCATTATCCTGTTGAAAGAGGCCACTGCCATTAGGGAAGACCGTTTCCATGAAGGGAGAAAATGGTCTGAACATTGTTTAGGGAGTTGGGACGTGTCAAAGTAACATCCCCATGAATGGACCCAAGGTTTCCCAGCAGAGTATTGCATCACACTGACTCCACCAGCATGCCTACTTCCCATAGAGCATCCTGGTGTCATGTCTTCTCAAGGTAAGTGATGTACACGCACCCTGCCATCCACATGTTGTAAAACAAAACATGATTCACCATACCAACATCGTTCAACATCCCACTAGTGCTGCAGTTTTGAAGATGCTCTGATCCAGTTGTCTAGATGTCACAGTTTGGCCCTGGTTAAAGTGGCTCACATCATTACTCTTGCCCATATTTCCTGCTTCAAGTGTTCAAATGTTCACTTGTTGCCTAATATATCCCTCCCACTGTGAGTTGCCATTGTAATGAGATAATCAATGTTATTCATGTGACCTGTCAGTGGTCATAATGTTATGGCTGATTAGTGTATATCCACTGTTTCTATGCTGGCAAGTTCACAGTGAACTGCACATGGCATGATCCAATGTTAGACTGACTTAATAAACTGTTTCAAGTTGAGAATATAACACAGCATCAGACAAACATCCTGCTCAGGCATATCAGACAATACCATGGGTGCAGTAAGTTGTAATTACTGTGACTTCACACATCAGCTGAATGAACACAAACAGTTTGCAAACAAATAATTTCACAAATAATTATAACTTCTGTTCTTGACATAAAGTAGATTCAGCTCATCACTGACGCAAACGATGAAACGCGGGCTGACTGCAGAAATAAGTACACTTTTGAATTCAGCTTTTTTCTGAAATCAACACTTTATTATTAGATGCACATTTCTCTGGCTCTTCTGAGAAAGTTTTGTGTGTGTGAATCTTCTAGTGCATTTTCAGCTGCATTTCCAAAGCCAAAGCATTCAGCTCTGGGTATTCATCTGGGACTGCATCAATCTTCCCAGAGTTGAGAGCATATTCTAATTTTTGCAGCCTTTGAAGCCTGTTCTGGCTAAAACACTATGCTGTGGTAACGCTTGGGCGGTAGACTGTTGACATGGCGTGTTTGGACCAGTGAAGCACTTCGCAGGCATCTGTACATCGTTCGTCTCAATGGGCTGCAGGTTTAGAGATGTCATAACCTGAGATGCTTTGGAGTATAGTCGGCCAAAGTGCTGATCTTCAAGCCTCGATGGTTCTGGTCACGTGCAGCCAGAGAGGTGTCCAGCTGCCATGAAAAAAAAAAAAAAAAAAAAGCTGCCATTAAAACCACATGTTTTGAAGACATTTCCCTCGTGGTGGGTTGAGGCACATTTCTGTGGCTGAGAGCACAGTTTTGTGTTCGGTGAAGATAGAGCTCGCGATTGGTGTTTGCACTCAGGCAGAGAAGCTTTAGAGATGTGTGCGAAGATGTGTGATCAGCCTTCGCTCCCCGTGTGCACGAATGAGCCTTGACCCTGTCACCAGCTTTGCTTCCTTGGACCACTTTTGGTAGGTCCTGACCACCAACCCCCCCCAGAGCTGCAGTGTTGTGAGACGCCAGTCGCTCACATCCTCACACCTGCCCAGTCTCCTGCTTCCAACACATCGAACCCAGGACAAACTGTTCACCTGCCGCCTTATATATCCACCACTGACAGGTGCCACTTTAACGAGATAATCAATGTTATCCACTTCACCTGTCAGCGGTCATAATGTTACGGCTGATCGGCGTGTATGTGTGTGTAAATAGGCACATTGGCTATTCGCGCCACGTACCGGTTGCTGGCTACTTGATGCTTGGGTGCAAATATTGTCCGCCTTAAAAAATTGTCAGATCACCGTCACAGCACAGAACTCTGCAGAAACGTGCTTACTCAGCAACTAAGTTGTGTGTGTGTGTATGTGTGTTTGTGTGATAGCTAACCCACAATCCCACCCCACCCCGTAAAAGGAATACACAGTTAAGCCGTAGCTCTGATAAATAAATACAGTGAGTGGTTGCACACTACCACTGCCACTGGCTTATGCAGTACAATGGATTTAGAATATATATTCATGCAGATTGTCGCCAATAGGACATGGCACTCTTTTTGCCATCTAATGAATAGGCCACTTGTACAGTGTATCTTCAGCATCAAAGGGAATAATATGCATTTAAACGTAGCCAAGGACATTTTTTCCACACAAGCTCTGTTCCTCCTTTCACTGTTCTCTTCTGTATGCCCTCACCCTCCATCTCTCTCTTTTCTCTTAATGTGAAGCATCGATCACAATGAAGCCTGTGCCTTCTTTTACACACACACACACACACACACACACACACACACACACACACACACACACTTAAAATAGCTCTCTGGTGGTACAGTACAGCATGAACAGTGTGCATGTGTAACCCTTCCATGTGTGATGTTTGCTAGGACGGCGCTCCCATCTGTCAGCCGTGCATTGTGCCTTCTGAACAATGAGCTACAGTGCAAATTCATTTACACGGTGGTGCTTCACTCCCTCTGTCAGTGTCACACATACATGCACACACACATAGAGCATGCACCAAACAAATGTGCAATTTTAAAAGGGACCATCAATAACAGAAGTGTGTGTTTGTGTATGTGTTGGGTATATAGTGATAAATTAGATGACTTTGTCCATTGTTTGGCCTGTAGGCAACAATTACCTTCAACATGACTCACATGGTGATATAATGGGTGTGTTTCTGTGCATGTGTGCGTGTGTGTGTGTTATCCTGGTTAAAGCTGTCTTTTAAGGAACAGCTTAGTTTACTTATACATGATCTTTCCAAGAGTTAGATGAGAAAAAGTGATGCCACACACATCTGTCAGTTCAGTATAAGAACACAGCCCCCAGCGGGTTAGCTTAGCTTAGCATAACGACTGAAAACGGGGCAACCTCATGACCTGCAGCTCGTGAAGTTCCAGCTTAGCCTTCTTTTTAAAAAAGTTGTTTAAGTTTTATGCATGACTACAGTATGTGTTGCATCACTAGCTAGCTACATAGAGATTCACTGCTAAATATTCAGTAGCTAATTGAACCAAATCACAAAACCAACATTAGCTTAATGGACACGTTTCCTCGTAATCAGTGACCTCATTTAGTAAATCTCTGACCTGAAACCTTCTCTTAGTTACATAGTACTAATTACCTTTGGAATAGCTTTATCATCATCGAAGGGATCTTCTGAGTAGCTGGTGCAAACCTATCCAGAAGGCCCAAAAGGACAACGGCTGAACAGCGGTGAACAGAAAAGTGCAGAAATATTGATTTCACGTGGGTTCATGTGACAACAGTATTTTTCGCAGTAGGAGGTTCGAAGCCAAAATGAAATTCACAACACAAGACACCAGACCAGCTCCCGCTCCTCTCCAGAGCTGGGTGTCTCGCTTGACACGGGACGCCGCCCCAAAGGATCCAATCCCACTCTCTCTGCTCCAGAACCACCCAACAAACGGCGTGCTGCTTGGCTGGCACCAAGATCCGAGGACAAGGAAGTGATTCTTACGTAAATCAGAAGGCAGTGCACTTATTTCTAAGTTGGATTCTTTTTTTTTTTCAATAGAAGAAACATTTTAAAACACCACCTGATCGGCAATGGGACATGTGTATGTGCAAACAATCTACAATTTGCAAAGACAAACACAAAACACACGTTCGAATCAGACTTATGCACAATACTGGAATGAACTCCTTTGCAGACCTTATCTAAACACGTGTCCTGTTTTATTAATCGCTGTGCTTGAAGTGTTGCAAACCAGCTGCTGCATTTCAAACGTTCACCACCCAGGAGTGCTTGGACCCCATGGAGTCTCTGCTGGTTGCAACATTGACCACTTGCAAAACTGCAACCTGTCATTTTTCCTTAGCTTTGGATTAAGCCTGGTTAGGCTTTGGTTGTTTTCATTCGTTATGCTAAGATATGCTAACTGGCTGCTGTCTTTTAAATGTAAGTAGGCTGCACATGTCCCAACATGTCCCACTGTTCCTTTAGGCAAAAGGAATAAAGTTTACATATTGTCAAGAAACAGCTCTAAGTCCAGACAAAACAAGGGAGACTGTACAAATAATCAGCGACTAAACAACACAACACAAATTTAGTGACAGTGACAGTCACAGATACAGTCAAACCAATAATCCTGGGAGAGAGAGAGAGGAAGAGAGATCATTGATATGGCCAGCAGGAGGTGGATCCGATCCTCCTGACGCTCCCCTGCCCCTGTGATTGTCTCGTAAACAGGAAGAGGAATGAACACAAAGCCACGGGCAGAGTGGGAGGGGTCGTCACGGGGTCGCTCGTTCAGTGTGGGCAAGTCTGCGTATGTGTGTCAGTAATTACAATCTGTAACCTGTTTAGAAATGAGCCCTCAGGCCGCTAATGTGCTCTGAAAAAGAAACAGACCCACATATGCATTTAGAGACACAAGACATAAAGAAGATTTTTTCAAAACATACAAGACGGTGCGTGTTGATGCGCGATGCATGTTGGGAAGCTGTAAGATGTAACGAAACCACACAACCACGCTCAGCTCGACTGCTTTTTGGTCCCTTTTAGTACTCCTTTGATTTTGGAGTAAACAACTCCACGTAAACACCCACAGCACAACACTTCATCACTGCTGAGCTTCCTTGTGAGTGTTTGGGGTTACAAATGGTAATATCATGATGAAGATATTACTTATCCTTTGGAGTAGGAAAATAGTAATTACTGTAAATTATAGATCATTATCCTGGCAAGATAATCGTCACTGCGCGTGTGTCGGCAGGCTTACATTAATATTTTACCCTCATTGCAGACACCTAGAGGTTAGAGAAGCTTGTAAGTCAGAGTTTGATGGATCAAATCAAGGCTGGAAATAAATAAGTGTACAAGCGTACTTCCCTCCGAGGCAAATGCTTTGATTCTTCCTTATGCTAATGTTTGCTGTCATCTCTACTTATCCAAAAAGAAAGAAGGTCTTTTTCACCAGTTTTTCACTTTAATAGCTCACTCACACACACCCAAACTTCTACACAACAGTCCACGGGTCTGAGGCCTCAAGCAGGTTAAAAATACATGAACACCGACTGGCAGATTTGAGCTGTGAAGTTGCTCTGGAGGTTATTCCCATTCGATGTGAACGCAGCTTTAGTTTTGTCTGGTGTAGGAAATCTTTAAAGTTGCTCCCCTTGAACAACACAAGTTAGAGAGCATCTCTAGCTTTAAAGACTACAGGAAGAGGGGCTTTTGTGGAAAAGAGAGGATGATGTGTTTTGAAGAGGTGGGCTTTCTTTGGTGATTTTCTTGAACCAAAACTTTGAGAGTTTGACAGCTGAGTGACCGTTCAAAAACAAATAGGAAACAAGGGACAAGGAAATTGTTTTCTCTGGACCTTGACTATTGCATTTTGGAAAGTCAGCTCTTTTAGGAAACTCATTTGTATGTATTTCTTTTTCTCTTTGGGTTTCCCAGGCAAATCTGAATAGACTGACCCAATTCTATCAAAGCATACCCTTTTAAAACCCCACTACTGTAGCTAATAACTCCACTCATGCGTATGTAATGACAAGTACATTGACATAAAAAAGATTTGCTTATCAATGGATTAATTACCTTGGCTAATGACCTTATTAGCATAGCTGTTTATGTCGAATATATCACAGTAATTATGGCAGGACATTAAGCAGCTGAAGTGGCTGTTCATCCACAGTCTTACATTTCAGCTACTAATGTTCATGTTTTATTAAATCCACCTGGAACAGCTATGTGGCAGATTAGGAATGCAGTCACTTTCATAATGATATGTATAAATGACTCTTTTTAATTTTTTGCCCCCAAATTACCATTAGTCATTTTCCATATAAAGCTAATTCTACAGCAGCTTAGTATGTGTCAAAACCTCTGTTCGGTCACAGCTGGATGTTTTGATTGTCCACTGGCGAAGTGCAGTCCGACTGGAGACAAACCCGACTGGGTTTATTCGCAGTCGCACAAAGGTCCGACTGGGATTTGAACCACCAGTCCCGATGGCCAGTCGGGCTACGCTCTGGTCTCATCTTTTTCTTTGTCTGAGACCTTTTTAAGATGGAAAAAGTTATTTCTTCAGTGGAGGAAATCCTGGAAAGTCGCTTTCACCTGAATGGTGCGCTGTCAGCTCGTCTTTGAAGTTAAATGTTGGAAAGGTCAACGGTTTAACAGTAGGGACTCAAACTCACAAACAACCCACTTTCTCAAACCGGTTAGCCAAACCAAAAACAGACACATTCAGATTACAACACACACAGTAAGGGTGTAAATTTGTTCACTCCACTATACAGTATCTGCACATACACAATAGTTGTTTGCTGCTCCTGTTTACAATCTAACCTTTAACATATTTAAAAATATTACTATGAACAATTTAAGCAGTGCAGCAGAAAGAGCTAATATGGTGAAAATGTTTGTACACAATTACCCAGTGACACCTCCGGCAGATTTGTAGCAACGTAAGTGGTAAAAGATAATCTCACATTTCTTGCCACCTAGTGCATGTAAGGCCAATATTTACATCTATAGGGAAATATCTGGCTCTTTCAGTGCTAAATGCTCCGTGTCCGTGTGTCACAAGCCATGCACGCCTGCTGTTTGTTTTTTTGTTTTTTTTTTTTTTGTTTTTTTTTTGCTGAGAAGCAGCAATGGTGAACCAAAAGAGTCTAGGTTGTAGAGTGTAAAACCAAAATGAGCTTTAAGATGCTGTTATTCTCTGTGATATATGGGAACAATAGAACCAAGGGATAATGCGTGGCTGGTTTGTCATGACAAGCAACGTGATCCACTGCTATTATAGAAATATTGACTACAGCTGCTTTAAAAATTGCTTTTGCAATAATAGTCATGATCATTTTAACTTATAATTGTTTTGTTGTTGTTTTTGTTTTTTCTTCCTCCAAACTCCATTTGTGAGTCTGGACTCGATGAGTATTCTCCACATAGATTAAGTCTTGTTTGGTCATTCTAGGTTGGTGGCCA
The DNA here is from genome assembly GCA_038496675.1 of Rachycentron canadum. Lineage (NCBI taxonomy): Eukaryota > Metazoa > Chordata > Actinopteri > Carangiformes > Rachycentridae > Rachycentron > Rachycentron canadum. The sequence continues at coordinate 23,210,525 of CM076661.1, forward strand.
TTAACTAGTTTATCACACAGTTAACTTTAATTGGGCTGCCAAGCCAAAGCTGTAGGCATTAATTATGTTTGACAGTGATTAGGAGAGAAAGAGCGCAAGGTATGAAGTGAAAAGTAAAGGTAACACAGGATGATGAGGTTGAGAAGGAAGAAGACAGTGACTGAAGCTCATAGCGAAGTTTCAGGAGCAGGACCACACTTGAGCCACACCTCTTCATAAATACCAACCATCCCATTCTATTTTCCCGTTTTGCTCTCCTTCCCTCTGTTGTAGGACCCTGAGGGGGTTTGCTGTTGCCTGGCAGATTCCCCACAAAGCCTTCCCACGCTGCATCCGCTGATCAAGAACCAAAGAACATCCCCCATCTACTGTACCCAGTTGATGCTGTGGTCTCTGCTGGCGGTTTGGAGAAAAAGAAAGAAGAGACGGAGGGAGGGAAAGAAAAAGTCAAACAAGAGTGAATGATGGGAGCGAAGAGACCAATGGGACAGAAGTCGTCAACCAACCATGTCTTGGTCATGACTCATCAGAATCAGCTGACTGACAGAAACATACAGAACACGCATACAGATTCATCTGAGGAGGAGACTCCCTTTGTACAAAACATACATGCTGTTGGAAGCTGCACTGTCACACTAATTGATGTGACAGTTTCTCCCTCTCTTCGACACACACACACATTATTTATATATATTATATATATATATATATATATATATATATATATATATAT
>CM076661.1:23218405-23230194 GCA_038496675.1 Rachycentron canadum
CACACACACACACACACACACACACACACACACACACACACACACACACACGACTTGTCAAATGTACACATATATACAATTTTAACACGATCTCAGCATGAATGTATGAAGGTGATGATGGACACATGCACAGTAGAAGGGTAAAATTTCTAATATAACATGAAGGTACTCACACACACACACACACACATACACACACACACTGTAGCAATTATGTGAACGTAGACTTGTGCTTATGTGTCTCTGTGTGTGCATGTGTGTGTGTATGTCAAGGGAACACCTGAAACTTTCGTTTCTTGCTGACAAGGCTTTGTATCTGTGTGTGGGTGTATGTGTGTGTGTGTGCGTGAGAAAACTAGGCCAATGAATGACAAGCCTCACTTTTCATTGCTGTTACTTCAAAGCCAGTAGGAGCAGATGGCCCGCTGGGACAGACACACAGACACACACACCCACACACACACACACACACAGACGTCTTCACTCTCTAACATACATAGCAGCCTTGCAGGCATGAACACACAAAAAACTGCTTGCGTGCAGCCCTGAGTTCCTGAGTTGATCCTTCAGTTTCAATTAAAATCATTTTCTCGTGTGTGTTTGAGCATCATGCTCCAAATAAAGTGCAGACCCTTTTCAGTTTCACTTGATATTAAATCCATCCACATAAACAAACAAATGCAAACTCGCAAATACACTATGTAATATAATTTTTTTAGGGGGGACTTTTCAATGTCTGCTGTTCCAGTCAATCCATCCATCCATTCATTATCCATACCACTTATCCTGACGGGGACTGTGATGGGCTAGAGCCAATCCCAGCCAACATTGGGTGCCCGCCAGTGGATCACAGGGCTGACTCAAGCTCCCTTTTCCAGTGGACATAGATGTAGACACATGGTGTGGTTTTAGTTTGCACATAGGAAAAGCAGCTCACTCCTCTCCGCTGCCTCTTGTAGTGAAGATATTCAGTCCTTGCCGGTATGTCCTCATCTGAACAGAAAGGCCAACTTGGCTGGCAGTGGAAAAGGGGTCAATTTTATTTATTTATTTTTTTAAATGGGTTTACTCATGTTCAAAACACACTTTGGTGAGAAAAGGGTAATATAGAGACAAACAGCCATTCACACCTACAGGCAATTAAGAGTCACCAACCTAATGAACCTAACATGCTTGTCTTTGGCCTGTGGGAGGACGGGGGCTTAAACACACAACCTCCTCACTGTGAGGTGACAGTGCTAACCACTGTACATTGGTCAAAAGTGCTAATGTAAAACCAGAAAAACTCACAATTTCTGTAATTTACTAAAGCTTATCATGCCAAAAATGTAATGTGCAGCAATTGTGTCGTATGATAACTATTTACATTTCATGACAACATGTAATAAAATGAAGAAAGTTGAACGGCCTACATGTGAACCTAATTCTAACTTTGGTGGGATTAGTGTTCTCTGTGCATTTGAGATTCATGTCATTGTTCAACAATTTCATTGCAGATGACACACAGGCTTCTGAACAACAGATGCCGCTCCACTCCTGCATCCAGTCTCACATCCAGTGATTCAGGCATGTGCTAAACCGCCCGGATAAAAACACAGCGCCTGTCAGATGTGTTTTCACTCATTACAGCAACATCCCCCCTCATAACCCCAATCTTCTATCCAAATATCACACCAGTGTTAATTGTCCTGATACTATGCAATGACTTACGAGTTAGATGATCCAGACTGTTCAATGGCCCTTGGTCTAACTGGGAGCTATTTTGACACAGTTGTCTAATGCTTCCACCCAAAGCTGTATTGTCAGACTAAACACAAAATGAAAATGCCACCGCCCTTTAGCCATATGTTATTGGGATAAAAGTGTGCCAAAGGTTTGTTTTCTGTTTTTTTTTTTTTTTTCTGCATAAATGCTGCATACAGTTGGAATGTGCTTTGTTTTCTGTTAACAATATGCAAATGAGATTACAAGAGGTTATGATGGTGTGTGTGTGCATGTGGGCGTGTGTGTGTGTGTGTGTGTGGTAGGGATGTTATACCAGACTCAAATTCACAATGTCAGGAGTGCAGCATTTCTCTGAGATACTCCAAACACTTACAGTAATAATCAGTAATACGACCGAATCAGTTTTGACACAGGGACATAAAACAGGATTAATTAGGCCGAACTCGACAAACGTACATTAACCCAGACGATACCAAAAATATACACATGCAACAATGCGACAGTCGTACAAATATATACTCAAGAGACTGTAAACTGTCAAAATCACGACTTCAGCACATGGAGTAGCAACTGTTTGTGTGATAAACAACAAATTATCTCTCAGGCTCATGTGAGCCACCCAGCCACGCATGTAGTTTGCTCACCCATACAGTGTAAACCACAAGAGTCCAATTAAGACTGCAGTCTCACCAGTGGTGTAGCGGTATTTGTTGGGTTTATTGTGGGAGATGATTTCAACCCCAAGAAATGTGCTGCAATTTCTATCTTGACTAACTACAAGTGGCCTGTTAGTGTAATATCTAAATTCAACCATGGGCAGCAGCCATCATCATATATGGTGTTTTTTTTGTTAGTAATCAGCCATCTCCAGCACCCCACCAGGCAGTAGATTGATAAATTATGAAATCAATAACATCATTCAAAGACTATATTTAAGAGGCATAAATACAGCATGGTATGTTCCCAAGTTTATGAAAGGGGTGAAATCATCCACTGATGGTTCATGCTGACTCTGCAGGTATGCAATGCCTAGATGAAACCACATGAGAAATGGCAGGAAAGCTTTTAATTTCTCACTGACATGCTTGCAATTTTTGCTAAACAGATTTCATAGTTAGCATTCAGCTGGGTCTTTCATTTCGTCTACTTGCACCTAGCGCCTTATGTTGCTTCCCTCAGCTAAGGCATCTGAGGTATTCGATCACATCCGCCGAAAGCTCAGCACTGACAGACCCCGAGCAGAACCCGCATACGTGGCAGGAATCACTTTTTCTGCATGATTTCTCTGCCACCATTGACAAAGCAGCAGGGTCTATTGCCCAGACATCCCACAAACCCGGCCTCACACTGTGGCCAGATTCCAATCCTGCAGGTATGCTCCCCGCAAAAGCTGTCAAATTGGACACTTTCTCACAAGAAAGCTGAATTACAGGCGATGGAGAGAAGCTTCATGATGGACAGGTACCAGCTGCCTTGAAACCCACACTGTCCTTTGAAGAGATCACATGGACAGACCCTGAAGAGGCAGCTCGTGGCAATGGATCTTGTTGTTTACTACGACTACAAGAACCTGAAGGAAAATGGAGGAAGCACTGGTGCAAAAGTGGCTTCCGTTGTGGAGTTTAATGGTCTGAGAGTTGTTCTGCTGAAGTACTGTTTGCTGAGTGAGATGAATTGAAACAAAGCAGCTTTTCATCATCAGCACAAAATGCGGTTGAAGCAGCTCTTTTACTAGAATAAAAGCAGAATAGTGTTAATTTGTGCCCTTAGACATCTCCCATCTGGTCGACTTAATTTCCCTCTCTGTTTTACTCTTATGCCTCACACTCCACAGCTCCCTCACTGTACTAGTGTTGAATTCCAAACCTGGATATTTGCATACGTGGCTCATAGTAATCTATATATATCCTTTTTTAATGAAATGCCTATTAGGAGAATTCTTCAGAAGCAGACAGTTGTCTCTGTTGTAGACCCGGCGGGAGTAACAAATTCGTGGGCGAGCATTAAATTTTCTCAGGGGGCACAATGATTTTTCAACATTACATTTATTCCACTAGTCTCTCCTCCTCAACATTTGAGTTGTAGTGTCTGAGCAAGATGCCCCCCCCCCCCCCACTCTCTCAAGAGTATTTACTTACTCAAAAACAGACAAGACTAAAATTGATATGTATCTTAGGAGCATCTCTTCATTTTGCTTTACTTGTCTCAATCATACAATTTTCTGGCAACAAGATAATGTCCTAACTGCGCTGCAGAGTAAAAACACTGTCCTTCAAGGGTGGAGGCCCATCCAGGGAGGGGGGCACAAGTGATTCCTTGGGTGGTCCTAGACCCACAATGAGTGTTCGGTTGTTGCTACACCTTAAAAGACCAGCTCATTATTTTGAGATGCTTATAACCTTAAAAGACCAGCTCATTATTTTGAGATGCTTATACTTCTGAAAATATACCACATTCACCTCTTTGCACCAAGCTTCTGTTTAGCCCACCTTTTACATACACTCTCACTTTTTGTACAGTCCTAATTAGCAAATGTTAGCATGCTACTATACTAAACTAAGATGGTGGCTTTGGTAAACAATAAACATGGAAGTGAATCAGTAAGTTATGTTGTTCTTAGTCCAATCAACCAGTGTGTGTAGGCACAGCCTGCAGAGACATCAGCATAGCCGTTGAGGTTATTTGTTGAAATAGTCATTCAGCATCAAGCATTTAACCTTATTTTCAGCTGATCTGCTTTGATCTGCACTTAAGCATAATATATTTTTACATCTACAACGATGGGAACTCATTCATTTGCCATAATTTACCACCATCATTTTCCATTTTCTTTTGAACTCTTTTTCCACACTTAATTTGCTAGTTATTTATATATGCACTGTGACAATCTTATAGTATGGAGACACCTCATTTATGTGGTAGATAAACCGCAGTCTGAAAAGAAACAGCACTTTTCTTCTGTATTTATCAGTTAAACAAACAAAACATCTAAAGTATCATCTTCAGAGGCATTGGCAGGTGTATATTATAACCATCTCTGTCTTCATGCACTAAACTAGTTTAGGGTTAGTGGATTAGTTGTTAATGTCCTCATTATACCTCTGAATTTAACTTCTCTCTGCATCCACTTTTGTTGAGAGTTAAGTAACGTTTACCTTAAATCTTTGAACTCTGCATAGAATATATGTTTTAAAGAAAAACTGTTACAACAGTATTTGTCCTATGGCCCTATTTTAAACACTTGTTGGCATATGGACTCATCCACTTGGAAAAAGCAGGCTTAAAAGAGAACTACTTTCTGTCTCGAGGGAATTATTTTCCACTTGTCCACGGTGTCATAAAGGGTCTGGGTAACAGAGAGACGCCTCCTAAACACCAGCAGATATTTGGCTATGACTTGAACTGAAGTAAACAAAGTTTAGTTTAGCTTTAGTTGAGACAAGAGTATCCTTCTGTGAGTGTGTATTGTGTGCATGCCCATGTACAAGCTTGGCCAGGCATTCAGCTGCTGTGTGCGTAGAGATGGTGCCAGTCTCAAGGTCAGCCAGCCACACTATCTAGGAGGTAAATGGTCAGCAACACTGAGAATTCACTGTTTCATTAACCAAGCACATGTCCGTGTGTGGAGGAGTGTGTGTGGGTAATTGTTTTGGGAGAGAGAGATGGAGTGAGACACGTTGACAGAGATGAACTGTGCATATGTATTAATAAATTTTCAAGAGAGAGTCATACAGAGACCTCCAGATGACACAACAACTCAAATAAAAACCAACAAGATAAATGCCAGACATTCATTAGACCAGGGTCACTAAAGAGGGCCATGAATAAAACACACACTCTCTGCAGCAGAATAAATGACACTAAGTAGAGGTAAATCTAGTAAATTTAGTCAGTGAACATGTTTCATTGTTAAATGAACTAGATTTATGCTCTCAAGGTAAAAAAAAGTATTAATCTGTACAAGTATTTTAACTTTTCTAAAGCTACACCATTAGGCAGAGGAAACACTGCTGTGGTTCAGATTTTGGCTCCACCCTAACCAGCGATGTCAGACTAAAGAGGGAGCTCACAGTGATGCCCTCTCAGAGGTTTAAGGAGGGAAATGAGGAGTGTATTTTGCAATATTTTGCATGTTTTTATACTTTTTTTTTTATAATTTTAAATATACAAAAAAATTTTGAAATTTGAAACAGTATAAGAATTTATTACATTTCTAAATGCTGCTACTTTTGTTCAGACATGAACAGTTTCCAAAAGGTGAAAAAGTCTTAAAGTTCAAGCCTTTGGTTTAAAACAGCAAAAAAAGGAAATCACTTTCTCAGCTTCACCTGTATTTTGTATTTTGTGTTTGCTACTAACTTACAAATGTTAGCACTCGCTAAAACATTGTAACAACCAAACATCAGAATGTTAGCAACATGTTATGGCCCTCAATTGTAATGTGTTGGTCCAACTTTAGACACAGTTGTTTTCAGCATTAGTGCTCCAGGACACCCAGCTGGTGGCTGAAGGACAATGTTAGTGAGTAGCTAAAGCTCGCTAGCTATGATCAGCTTAAGAGGAAGATCATTTCCTCAGGAGTTGGTGGTGACCAAAAACAGAGCAAAAAGAAAGTCAATATTGGACCTCCATTCATCAGGTGGATGGATACACACCTCCAGATGAATATGAATGCTGATCTGTGTCTGCTGGTACCCGGCAACTTGTTTGTAATATCAACTCTATATGGTTAATCAGCACCAAAGGTTATTCCTCTCTCCCACCTTTTTGAATGACTCTGTTGAGAGGAGAAAGAGGTGGAGAGTGTGATAAGAGGAAGAGAAGTGGGAGAAGGGGAAAGAGGTAGGGAAGATTTGGGTAAAAGGTATCAGTATGAGTCTAGCTATGTATAACTGTCCTGTGCTGGTCAGTGGACTAATTCTATTTAGAGCGCACACACACACACACACACACACATATATATTCATCACTATTTAATCAGGTTGCCTCAATACAAGCGTCAGAGTTATTGTCCAACAGTAAGCACACAAAACACACACTTGCACACCCACACACACATACACACATTTACTGGCTTAACCTTCACCCCAAAAGGATAAACATACACACACACGCATGCACACACACACACATACACACACACAATAAACAGGGGGATCACAGATAGGATTGGCTGATAGTAACCAGAGACACATCCAAAGTAACAGCAGGTTGAAGTCAAGCCATTAAACACATGGCCCAAATAACACAGCAAGCCGGACTTGTGCTCTTCAGTGCGTGTGTGTATGGACGAACACACTAGTCACAGACTGAATTAAGTTTATGTTACCCAGAGCAAAGTGTGTGTGTGTGTGTGTGAGAATGGGAAATGATTGGCCAAATGTGTATCCTTCCAGGTCAGCGGTCCAAAAAATGTTATGTTCTCCTAAAAGCCACAGAAGCATTTTAAAATGTGACTCTTCTTATGCCAGAGGTCTTTGTCTGTTACATTACTTAAAAATCTTTATGTTGCTACCATGAAGGACACAATATGTTTTGTGTTTAATCGCATAACACAAACATGACTTTGATGGAAAAAGACAAATGTTATTTTTCCTTATCGAACGGGTAATGAAGGGATTCGGGCAGGGACGCCCTCTTCGAAGCCAAATGGAGCACTGATGCTACAGAACATTAAATAACTTTTGGTCCGCTGATGACCGAGACAAATTTCACAGTGCCTGAACAGTGACTTTCTAAGCTTTCGTAATGATCATGTGGTACATGAACAGAAGCTTGCTGTCTCACTAGGGTGGAAATTGTCTTTCACCTACTTGATTGTTGAGTGCACTGCTGTCCCAGTGGTGCAGTAACATCACCACACAACAAGAAGGTTCTGGGTTACCTGGCAGCTCTAAAGTGCTCATACATGTGTGTATATGAGTGTGAATGGATCTCTATATATTAGCCCTGTGATAGGCTGGCGATCAGTCCAGGTTGTATCCCGACCTTGCCCAATGTCAGCTGAGATTGGCTTAACCCCACCTGCCGTGCTATGAGAATAAAAAGTATGAATGGATGACACATGTTTTTAGAAATTATCTTTTTCAAATTATTACAGTTATTATAGGTTGTCAGTGTGGCAGAGGAGGAGGAGCCCGAGTATGATACTGCAATATCAAAATTGATCTCAGCCTGACAAGCACACTTATCAAGGACAGTGCAACAGAAGATCCCAGGATCATCCTGGGATGATCCTCCTGCTGTCCTCTTGGCTCGACAGGCTCTAGCCCTTATCAACAGGATATGGTCGCAATCTCGAAAATGACAAAAACATTAGCTGCTGGTAGTCAAGCTAGCTTGCAGGCACAAGATCCCGCTGCCACCACACATAAGCATTAAATTGCACCATGAATTCAAACGGGCAACAGAGCCTTTATGGGACAGAAAACTGTTCTGACATCAGATGTGTCACATAAAGCCACTTCAGTATCATTCTAATTGATGTCTACATTTAGCTTTAACTGCTTGCATTGCTTGCCATGTAGGCACACCACTGCTATGTATAGCAGCTTTTACAAAGGAATGTGAAAATAAGGACTACGCTTAAATGTTCCAGTTCACTACATGATTGTTGTTAATTGTGACACAGACTGTAGGCTATATGATGGTGTCTCCAGATGGCTGTTGGTGGGTCCATCTGAGCCAAAAGTCCCAGGACATGTTTTATTTCCTCCTCCTTACCTGGTGTATTGTTGTTTGACATCGGCCTTGTTGTAGCTAAGCACTCTACTGAGCACATTTTCTACTTTTTTAATGTTTTTGGTGCATTAACACCCAGCAAATCTTTGATGAGCTGAATGTCATTCCCTCCTTTAGTATCGTGTTTAACTTTATAAAGAGAGAAGTGATGATAATGCAGTACATGCTTTGAATTCCTTAGATATGGTAATACAGTGTTCAAAGCAGACTGGGTGGCATGTACCAGATGATAAAAGGCTCATTAGAAACATTAGAGACTTGACTTGGACTTGCTCCTCTGCTTCTCCCTGCTTATATTGTTGTAAGTGTAACTTTTTGTTCTTATTCATGAAACTACCATTTAAGAAGGTTAAAAATAGTTTAATCCACTTAACTCTTTCCTGAATTTCACAAGTTTGGTGTCAAAGTGTACAGTGATATTAACTGCTGTTTATTGTTATTAGTTGTATTAAAGCTGACGGAGTACAGCCAAAGAAGAGAAGGGAATTGGTTTTGACAGCAAATTTGGAGAAGTAGCACTTGGACAGACATTGAGTGATGTACTGCTGTGGACGGGGCCAAACCATGTTTTAGCCAAAAAAAAAAACAAAAAAAAAACCCATCCATATTCACAAACAGCATGCACTGTATTACACCACAAATAAGCTGTCTCAGGCTCAAAAATCAAGCATAAGTGTTCTTAGGAATGCAGTAGCACAACAGCTGAGACAGCGTTGTTACCGAACTGTCACCTTAAGAACAGTTAAAAAATTGGCCCCAATCCTGTGTGGGTATGAGGCACGTTCCTCCGGGGAACATCTTTGATGTTTTGAACAGTGAAGCCTTGCTGAGGATTTTCCATTTTCTTCCATGCAGGTGTGTCATTGTAAGGACACCTGCCTCACATGGCTTTGTATAGTGCTAAAATTAGACAGGATATGAACTGTAGTTCTTAGCCAGGTGTTGAAACTGTTCCTGCTACAAAAAGGGAAAAACCCAAATTTGTCTGAGTGTGCTTATCTCCAAAGTATCATTTAATCCTCTGTCTGTGACAGACAGAGTGGAGACTAGAGGTTGAAATGATACCTCTTCCAAAAGTGTTATCTCCCACCTAGTCAGGGTTACTGTTGACATTTGTCTTGTAGGTTGTGCAAGCATTAAATACTCTAATAACAACTTTTGCATCAATGGAAGCCTCCCATCACAGCCTAGAGTCCACAGTGAGGACAGTATAATGTTTAGCTGCTGCTGCAGTGGATAATTGAAGGGTTAGGTTTAGTGTCATCAAGAGGCATTTCAAAGTTTTTGTTTGTCAGGGATGTGAAACTTTTATCCCACATCTAAGGACCTTGATAAATAAAAAATATATTTTCTGTCTCTTTAAGCAGCAAAACCCTAGATTTGCACCTTGCACTACATCCATGAAGTGGTTCTTGCATGACATGACATCAGTTCATTCATTTTTATATTAATTTAAAAAAATATTCATTTTTTTGTAAAGCACATTTTTACTCTAACGTTCATCGACATTTGTAAAAAAAAAAAAAACAACCAAAAACATTTTTGTTTTTCTGTTTTTCACAAAACCCTCAGGTTTAGGGAGGTTGTTATCAAGCAGTCCTACTTTTTTTTTTAGAGGGCACCACGGGTTTGAATGGGTTAACCTCTGTAATGGATGAATAGTCTAAGCAATTATATATTCACACTAAAACTGAGGCGGATTAACGTGTAGATCACTGACTGAGAGCATGTATACATTCATGAGCAGACCCCAAGAGCACCCGCTAAATAACCAAGGGTGCTTCTCAACCAACAGACACACGCACGGTTCAGTTACACCACTTCAGCTGTCAGCAACACATTAGAGGCGAGGAGGAGAAGCCATCTCTGGTGTGTGTCAGTGAGGGAGGAGGGAACGTGTCTGAAAACATTTCTCACAATTATAATCTATTTTGAATTACCCAAGGGACCTGTGTAGTTGCTGGGTTCGTGCTTGCCTCACTTCAACTTATTTTTCTCTCTCACACAGCCACACACACAAACACACACATGAAACCATAGCGTGTCCAAACCTTTCTTCCTGTGAACTCACTTCCCTTCTTTTTCTCTTCCATCTCTCCTCCGTCTGCTCTGATGTTTTAACATTTCATGGGATGAAAATAAATATCCTTTTTATGCGGCTTCATAAATTGAGAGGAAGTGAGGTCAATACATTTATAAGAAATATTAAAATCTGTTAGCTGGGAAACAGATTTTGCCATTTTAATTTCTGTTGAAGATTTAAGGTTCAAGTTCACAGCTGGAAACTGTGGGCCTTCTTTTTGATGGCAGCCCACTTTGTCTCAGATTATACTGGAGCATATGAGTCATCTATTGTTCATTGAAGGTGTGTAAGACTGACATTTTGATTCAGAAGTGTTACCAAAAAAAAAAAAAAAAAAAACTTAATGACACAAAGTCTCTACATGCTGCATAGAAAAAGCAGCATGTTAGCAGAACAGCAGCAGCAGCTTCAGTCATACAGGCACAGAGAGTAGGCAAACCACCTTTTGGCAGCAATCAGGGCCCGACACCATCACTATATTTATGCAAATAAGGTGGAAAAGGACAGATTTGAAAAATACACTACATATACTGAGGGTCAGACATGTACAACGACTCCAGCTGGTAAACTCAGTGTTTCTCCCTGTCATCATATGGCTTTTTCACTATTGGCATTTGCTATTTTTTGTGAATAATTTCCTCAAACTACGTGAATCTATATTATTTGACGTGACATATTAGTTAAACATTTACCATTTCTATCATGAAAGTGACATTTAATGTCCTCGAGGAGTTGAATTGTGTGGTATAAGAAAATAAAGCTAATGTACTTTTTCACATGTAGGGTTTGGCAATGATTTTTAAAATTATAACAGGAGCTTACTCATAAATGATGACATTTCTCCAAACAGTTATATTTCAGTGCTTATAATAATAATGAGGGTGGTGACAGAGAAGGGACAGTAGTCCAGAATGTGAGTTGTTTCTTTCCACAGGCTCATTGTTGAACGGCCTCGCAATGGCAGTCTGGGTTCCGCTGATCACGCCAATGATCGGGGACATGTTTGCAATAGTGTGGAAGCCATGGTTGGTTCTGGCAGTCTCCTCTGGTGTGGTTGGAGAGGTTATCCTCTCAGCACCTGGTTTATAGCTGCCACAGCTCTTCTGATGGATGCTTTGTTGATACCAAGACCTTCTACTGTCACTTCATAAGAGCTTAGTCTGAGAGCAAACTAGACTTCTGAACCTCCTTGTGGCTCTGGTCCCTGACTATTGGCATGCATATATATATATATATATAT
>CM076661.1:23242381-23258810 GCA_038496675.1 Rachycentron canadum
ATTATTATTATTATTATTATTATTATTATTATTATTATTATTATTATTATTATTATTACCAGATGGAAAGGGAAGAAAAAGGTGGTGAGGGGGATAAAGTGAGTCCTTAATAATGATTTGCAGACCTGAAATTGGAGGGTAGAGAAATCTCATTGATGTTTTCCACTGGTCTGATTATTAGGCGTTGCAAACAGTTGCACATTAAGTCAGTAGACTCTCAGCTGTGGCTCTGTAGGATAAAAACTGGAGGCCAGACGGCAGTCTAATGGCCCATCCATTTGTGTAAAGCAGTCCGCCACACCCACCTAGGAACATTATGTCATGAGGAGAGGGGCCAACGTGTTCAAGTGGAAGAATAATTAAGACAAATCCTTCTGCAAGTCTGAAAATGTGTGCCCTGGACTTGCTGTATGTTAATGTGAAATAGGCCTTGTGGTTATACTTTGCACATTACTTTTCGCACATGTGAACAAAGCAGTTTCAACATCCTGGATGAAGAGGCACATGCCAGCTTCAAGTATAGAGCCTATGGAAAATACAACTAAACAGCCAAACTGCACAAAAATTCATGAAAGCAACTGTCAGCAGCTGGATTTGAAGACTTCACATTACAGGAAATATATTTGGTGTGTTCGATATCAGCTGTGACTGACTTCACCTTCACAGCAGCAGGTTACATCACATCAGTGGGTCAACCCTTCTACCCTTAGAACCAGCCACAGATGACACTTTGCCTCAGGTGACTTCAACAACTAACTACTCTTGTTTCAACAATCAACCCAAATACCTGGGTTGCCCCATTAGTCAGTAAGACCTAAAGAAGTCTCTTGGATGAGAGGTGGAACATCTTAAAGTCTCCTTAACCAAGTCCAGTTGCCCTTGATTCGACTTCCTTTCTGGATGACTGAGAATCTCCATTCAATGTGGAAAAACTGCAGAGCTCTTTTTTTTTAATTTGAGGATATACCAGCGATATCCTACATACACTGTCTCCCACCCAAACACATGTTGGTCTAAAGCATTTCCAGGCCAGACGCATCAGTCTTTTGACATGTGGAATCTAGGTGAGGTTTTATGAAAACATCAAGAGCAAGGAGTTAAGGTGTATGAGGTCAAGGTCAGATGGAATACCTGCTGGGGCGACACTTTTAGAGAGATAACAATTTTTATTTATTTCTGTTACAGTAAAAATCAGAGGCTTGAGATTAGGCTGCTGTCAAATAAACAAGGGCCACCATGTTGCCAGGAGGGTGAAAGAAATCTAAAGAATAAAAAAATATGACCTATAAGGGCATTATTTCTTTTACAATAACAAACTGCTATACTATACATTTTTTTGTTTGTTTGTTTGTTTTTTATAGCAGAATAAGGAGATAAAATTAGTTACATCCCCTTTGGCAGATATATATATATATATATTAAAAAAAAAATAGGGATCTGAATAAAAAGGTAGCACACATTTTATGCATTTTAGTGTAGCCTTAAAGTCAAACAGAGCGAAGTCCTGTTGTTACAGCATGTTGATGTTCATCACCATTCTACTACAAAAAAAAAAAAAAATCAATACAAACTAGAAAAAATTAACTGAATGAAAAATGTTGAAAAGTGTGCTTGTTTTTCTGGTTTCCAAGGCAGCGAAAGATTTAAGCTCTTAAATGGTTTATATTTCCACTTTCTCTTTGCTTCAGAGCCTGAAAAATAATCGTTGTAGTGAATGCCAAGTCAAAAAACTTGCTTTCAAACAATGCTTGTAGTTTTCGAAGACCTTTTCGAGGGCGCATTTGTTCTCAATGGGTCCAAGAGCCAGCTAATTGTTCAGGTGACTGGGAGATGGTGATGCTAAGGACAAATAACAGGTTTACAATCACAAATTGAGTTGCGTGGACAAACTGCAGTGATTTGGAGCAGCGTCTGGAGTGACTACAGTTACCTAAATTCATGGTAAATGAGACAATGTTAGCTAACATTAGTAGAAATGACATACTATTTGTGCACAAAAATTCATGCATTTGAGCTGAACTGAATCCCTGCAAGCTCAAGGACAAATATTCCATGAGCTTGTAGATGATGCAATGCTCCATGTAACTGTGATCATCAACATCATCATCATCGGCGTCTCCTGTATGCACAGTTTAAGGTCAGGGATGTTCTGAGTGGCTTGGACAATGGTAGTCTGAAGATGAGATCTGGAGAATTGGAACTGGCAAATAGTGACTTACTACAATGGTGCATTACTATTACTACAATAGTTGTCACTGGCTTCAACGTGAAAGCATTGTTTTAAGAGTACTCAAAATGCCTTTGCTTTATAAGCAGCAAAGATAAATACAGAGGAAAATGGACAATACATACATTTCATTTCTCTCTATTATCTTTTCCATGAAAATATGAAATATTTCAGTTTGCCTTAAATTGTTTGAAAGAGAGGGGATGTGAGAGACTCTTAGAGGGAAACATTTCTACAGCCTGTTTCACACAGTGAATCCTATGACTTCAGCTCCCGACGCTTTCAGTTCATCATTTCCATCCCCGTTTCCTTCAGACGCTCTGTCCTGATTAACTTAAGGCTCACGTCCCACTGTGATTCCTATTCCAGTATTCCCACTGGCATCAAAAACTATTTTCAGAGACACTATTAGTTTTAATGGCATAATCTGTCATTGCAAAAGATGTTGAATAAATTAAGCATTTGCATGAAATGATGATTTTCAGAGGGTTAGGTTAGGGTAGGGTCGTAGGTTAATACTCAGGTTAACGCTTTTGCTACCAAATATGATCTATCTTAACTAGTATTTATACTATATTCCTTAGTCATCATTATTCTTGAATAAATGCTAATATATATTCTGATTTCCAGCATTGATTTAACCATATGTGTAACCCCAATTACACTTCATTCAGTTTATTTTAAAAACTGCCGATGGTTCTGGCCACTTTGTGGCTCCAGACCAACTGCAAATTTCCATTAAATGACAAGTACAATCAGTCAAGTAACTGGATGCCTGGAAGAATATCAATCTCCTCAAGTCTAACAGTCCAAGAAAATCACATAATCATTACTTGCATCAGTTACTTTGAACCACACAACAGTCCTGTCTACTTTCCAGCGCTGAAACAAAGGGGAGTCATTCATTTCCATCACCTATTCCAAACCAAACCATTCATATCATTCACTACATTAAACCAGAGGTATTGAGCCCTGAGTTTGGAGAGAGAGAGAGAGAGAGAGAGTCCTGTTCTATATACAAATCTGCATAAACAACCTCTTATTGATCACTAACACACATTTATAAAACAACCCACAGAACCCACACCACCTAAGGTGATGAGTTTAAAATGGGATTGACTGACACAAACACCGGTTCACAGTGAACTTTGGTTGACAGAGATGATTATTTTTGGATCGCAATAACGGAGACACTTCACTGTCGTGAGCTGCAGAATCCCATTGTTCTCCTTTCTCTCCCTGCAGGGAGACATAAGACAAGTTTCCCTCCTGAAGACACACAAACACAGTACTCATTTTCCTAACTAGCTTTAAGAAAGTAATCTTTCAAAACTGGAAATGTCTGAAAACTTTTCATATGACTCAATGGATTAATCTAGTCACAGGAAATACCTCAATGGAGACAATAGCAGCTCACTATAGGAACAATATATCAGCCTTTAATGAAACCTGCAATATAACCTTAACTCTTATAAACCCAAAGCACAATTCTCCACAGGTCCCAGCTATAATGACCATCTCCCAAATATCACAATGCGCCCAATCATGTGTATTCACAGACACATACAAAATAAATAAATACAAAAACACGTCACACCTTTCTCCTGGTTTTGTTTTTTTTCTCTCCTTCTCCTCCTTTCCTCCACCCATTGGAGTCCAAATAGGACTGGACTCATTACTACCATCACTATGTTTACATAAATATCATATCTCACAAAGCCTTGGCTCCATCTTAAATGGTCTGAAAGTAGTTCACGTTGGGAGACAGGGACTTGTCGTCCATGGGCAGCAGGAAAAAAATCTCAAGAACAATTACAGAGGGGGACGCACAGGTGGCTGAGGGATCTGTTCCTAGAACAGCAGGATGTTGCTTCGTTTATAAGAATGAAGTTGAACTGGACCACTACTTTGTGAGGGGGGGGCGTCTCTCCTACCTCTGTATCTATATGTGTCTGCTCTTCTATCATGCCTGGAGAGAGAACACAGTAACTTGGTTTCCAAAAGTGATGAGACCGGGCCAGGGCTAGCTGGTTAGCACACTAACTTTAGTAGAAAGAAGTGTTAGAAATAGAAGCAAATCAAGCAAAACAGATTTGCTTTTGCAGTTTTTTTGACTAAAACAATAAAGTTTGACACTGAACTCACATTTTTATAGTAATAATAATAAATAATAAACAAATGTTGATGCTAACATTGGCTATGTAACAATAACAAAATACAAACAGCTCCTTTAAGTGTAAAATATAAGATATAAATATAGAAATAAGAACTATTAAGAGAAATAAAAAGTATGCCATCTTCTCCCACTGTTGTATTGTATTATATATTAATTTAATGTTTCATTACTTCTATCTGTTAAAACTTGTGTTTTAGAAAGTGCACTGTGGGGTAGAATGGTGCCCTCTACTTACTGCAGGAACTCAAATATAAACTCATGTTGGAACTGTAGGTACCAGAAAACTCAGTGGTGACCAACAATGAAAGGAGCTCAAGAATCCATCAAATCAAAATAGTCTTTCATAAGTACAACATGGTGTGAGAATGTCAAGGTCTGCCTGGTTGGGTGAACATGTAGTCATATACTTGTCAGTGTGCATGTGGGTGTACTCTCAAACTAGAACTCTGTACGACGAGAGTCAATCCAAGCTATCGGTAGTTAACAGCAGCAGTGAGTGTGAGTAAGGCAGCTAATAATACTGGGGCTGATGCAGCCTGTATAATTGGCTGTCGCTAGCATCGCTATTACCTCAGGTCTCTCAGGACCAGTTAACTCAACGCAGCAGCAGACTGTCCTTCCAGCTCTCACATGGTCCAGTCTCAGTAGGTATGTTTTATTACACTGCCTTCTTGCAGCTGTTAATGCAGTGTCTGCAATCTAAAGTCCAGTTCCTCAGCTCATGCTGTAGTTTGCTTAACAACAGTGTTAGTGTTGGCTCATTTTGAAACCAGACTCTCTTTCTCTCTCTTTAATCCATCTATCCATGTTTTTCTGCTTATCTTGGTTCAGGTTTCAGGGCCAGTAGGTCAAGAGAGGTAGTCCAAAGGTCCACAGCATTCTCCTGATCCCCCTGGATCTTGGTGTTCCTAAACTAGATGAGATGTATAATCTCTCTGGTGTGTTTTGGGTCTACCCCAGAGTCTCACTGGGGTACCACTTTAACCTTCCTGGAAAAACTCCATAATAAAGGTGCCCAGGATACATCCTGACCAACTCACCTGGATGTTTTTAATGTGAAGGACCAGTGGCTCTGCTTCATCCAACCATGGAGAGGAAACTCATTTTGCCCGCTTCCATCTGCAGTATTTTTCTTTTGGTCACTCAAAAATCACACCCATATAAGTGAAGGATGTTTAACTGGTATATCCAGCTCAGCTTCCTGTTCACCACAGTGGCCCAGTACAGCTCATGCATTATCACCAGCACTAGGCTAGTTTGCCTGTCAATCCCATGCTCCATTTTAACCTTGTGAACAAGAGATACTTGAACTCCTTCATTTGGGACAGCAACTCACTCCAAATCGAGAGAAGCAATCCAGGCAGTTTGAAAATAATATTACACAAGGTGTAGAGTGTGTCACACACATTAGTGCCATGATATTGCATCCACTGCATATGCCGTTTGTGGAAAAGAAATATCAATAAAAAGATATCATTGTTGGTGAATGATATCACATACTGCTCTGTTGGTCAGTGTACATTAGAGTGTTGCATCATCTACAAAGAACTGATTAGTCATGATAAATGTAACACATTTTATAGTTTGGTCAAGACAATTAACATTAACTGAAATATTAGATTCTCATAGGATTGTCATCATCCACTAGTTCTATTGGGTTGTGGGAGTCAGGAAGCAAACTCTGAACAGCGTGAGTGCTTTTCAATGAACACCCAAGCTGCTATTCTTTTTGATGAACACTGCAGTCTTACCAGGCTACTCATTTAACTTCCCTATGTTACTGTCCACTCAGGCCATGTGTTCTGTGCAGCGTCTGAACTTTTATCTTGACCCTGGTTGAGTCTTGAGTCACTGCTATTCACTGCCGGGAACTAATGGTATTCAGACACATAGTTAATCTGGACGTACAGTTGTTTCATCTGTTCCCAGAACAAGACCATGAGCCTGAGAAGAGTTTTGTGTTTCTTTAAAGGATTCATAGAGATATGAGTTGGTTTTTCTGGGGTCAGATTTTATCAATGGTGACAAACATGGAAAAGGGTGTTTGTCATTAATCATAGCAACTACTACATTCAGCTGAGGCTATTGCGCCTTTTCAACCAAACAAATCCTGCCTCAGTACTCTCCTTACATTTGAAGCAGAGATTGCTGTTTTAAATCATGACTTTTGGTAAACAAAAAAAAATAAAAAATAAAAAAAACTTTTCACATGAAACTTTATTTAGCAGTTCCACAAAAGCATTTTATCAAATTATTCTCCAAGTGTCTTTTTCTCTATTTAGATAAACTATAGCGTTCTCTCTCTCGCCCTATCGTATCAGCCCATGCATCTCCCTGTGGGCACAAAGAGGCTTGATGCAACTTCACCAGGCAAAGAGGCCAGTAATTGTTTATCGATTTATATCGATATGCACAAAGCTCATCTGTGAACAACTTCTTCTTCAATAAAGCCAAACACAGAAAGCAGCAACTGGGGTGTTGATAACTCCATTTGTAATGCACACAGTGCACAGTGTTTTTATTTGCAAACTTTAGTAGCACTCACTCATCCCTGTTCATACGTTAATACTGATGCAGATAAAATAGTGACTGCTCATCAGAAAATAGCCATTCATGCGTAAAGGCAGTAAACAATAGATGTCAAAACTACATAGAAAGTTGTTTTTTTTTTTTTTTTTTTCTGGATTTAACTTTGCTGATAAATAATTTCAACAGCTCTGAAGTGGCTCAGATTCTATCTGTCAAGCCTCCATGCTGCTGAACAGCTGGATCCTGAACCCCCACCAGCTCAGGTGCCGCTGCTCTATAGCTCAATCTGACCTCTGGTCTGGAGCAGAGGAAACTTTTTTCTCCCTGACTAATGTAAGCTGTGAGAACTCACATGTATTTTTATTTTTATTTTTTTTTCGGTTTCAGTTGTGTTCTGTTTGTATTTTATTACTTTCTATGTGGGTGTGTTGTGAAGGTGGAATGAAATCCAGTGAAATTGTGACATTTGCAGTATGTAAATATGCATGTATATTATCAGCACATACAAATATACAAACAAGTGAGATTCCTGTCAGGTTGTCAGGTAAAATGCAAGAGGTGCAGTTGCTATGGTAACACTGAGTGATATAATTGACTGGATGAAAAAAAAAAACAAAAAAAAAACAGTAAAGCTGAAAGAGAGCCTTATATTGTAATCATATGGATCAGTTGTACATCCTTTAATTATTTAACTGTTTTTCAATTGTGATGCAGGAAAACATACAGAAAATGAATCAAGTGAAAACGTATCATGCTGAAGCAGTGTGTAGAAGACAGAGGCAGTTTGAAAGCTAACCTGTTCATTCTAGCACACTCGCACTCACATAGCAAATGACACAAACTTGATACAGTTTGTTGATGTTGCCAGTGACTGTAGGGTTACAGTTTTAAAAGGTTGCCTGGCCCGAGAAAACAGGGAGAGCACTGAGACACAAACTTCAAACATACCAAAGTGCACACAGCCAAACACACGCAGGCGATGCGCTGGCACACAGTTAGACCAAACGTCACAGCTGCCATTTTGCCCTGAAGCAAAAAATGCTGACAAATGCCAGATCCCACAACGTTTTGTCTGTGACTGACCCCGCAAACACAGAGGGAGGTGTTCATCAGCAAGATGTGCAGTATGACCGAGCTCTGTATTAGTTTTTAATTTCACATTTCATTTTCATTCACCCATCCTGGGAAATGACACAGTATCTGTCTGACCTCTTGGCTCCTATTTTACATAAAAGTTCCTGACACAACAAAACACTAAAATATTATTCTAAATATTATACAAAAATATAATTATATTAAATATGTATATATAACAGTTTATAACAGAAAGGCATGGCCCGTGGCAAATTCCCTTTAGTAATTTAAATCCACTCGAGATGTGGTGCACCTGCGTGATCTTAATGCAACACACAATTTTGCCTATAAATGGGGAAACCCACAATTATATACCAATATTAATACCTAGTGAATGCATAGAGACTATCAAGGCAAATGCTGACAGAAATAGTAAAAAAAGAAATTCCACACAGGCAAATGGAAATTGTTGTTGTTGAGAAGGTTGGGGTGAGAAAAAAGAAGAGAGGGGTTGGGTCAAGGGGAACACTGGACCTCACGCTGCTGGACAGATTAATGTAATCTTGGTCATTGTATGTATAATTCATATAATCTTTTTTTTTTTTTTTTTTCCAGACCTCACGCTCGTTAATCTAACTGCTAGTTGAATTGGATCTATCAGCCTGTGTCTCAAGTGCTCAGTCAAGATCTGCTGAAATAATTAAAACTTTAATGGAGAAGTTTATCCTTCTGAAAAGGAATAATCTTTATTTTCTCACATTGCACCACACACATTGATTTCCTCTTGATGGAAAACAAACTGCTGTTTTCTCTGTGTGGTCACTTTCACAAATGTATTAATACTTATTTACATGTTTTATTTATAAGTCTATATGACATAAATATATGAAGGGAGTATGTCCAGGCTGAACATGATGTTGTGATGTCACAATATACTTCCTTCACCATGGGTCCAAACTTTATGAACAAGCAAATTATTGGTGCATCAGTTGTGTTAAATGTAAAAATAAACTCCATCAATCAGGACTC
This sequence comes from Rachycentron canadum, assembly GCA_038496675.1. Classification (NCBI taxonomy): domain Eukaryota; kingdom Metazoa; phylum Chordata; class Actinopteri; order Carangiformes; family Rachycentridae; genus Rachycentron; species Rachycentron canadum. Next base: position 23,251,417 of record CM076661.1, read on the forward strand.
ATTCAGGTTTCACATCAGATCCATTAGAAATCAGCAAGACATTTAAGGAATTCTATACTTCACTACATTGATTTGGACACAATTCCACTACAACATTTTTTTTTTTAAATTAAATTAACATTAACAATATTGAACTTGAGGACGCAGCTAAATAAAGCATTTTTTTTTTAAAAAAAAGCTGACTGCTCCTTCCTCAAACATACCTTTACTTGTGCTTGTGCGACTCGATTGGTTCATCACTCCTTCACATCGCCACATTGTTTTCACATCCTCACATTGTTGTCATGTAATATTGATTACAGCTGCAGAAATACGTGTTTTATAGAACGCTACGTTTTTATTAGTGTTAGGCTGGGGACACACTGGCTGTGTCATGTGCGTGCACTCCTGGATTAGCGTGGTGTCTCATGCGTTGCGTGATTTGCATTTGGTGTCTATTTTCTAAACAGGAAAGACCTGTCGGTGTCATTTTGACATTAAACCAACAACGTTACCCAAAACCGCCACTTTCCACTGTAGCCTCCAGAGCTAGGCTGATATTTGTGATATTTTAACCATTGCAGCAGCTGCACATAGAGTAAACAATAAATCTGAAATGTATTTAAAATGGAGAGAAATTCAACATTCAGGTATGCTGCAAACTCACAGAGACAGAGCTGGCAGTATAGCGGAGACGCAGCAGATACGCAGACGTTGTAAAGATGTGTGTTTTCCCACAGCAGATTAGCAGCAGCAGCCTTGACGCACACGCCATGCATCTGGTGTGTCTTCGGCGTTAATTAACGCTTTAGCAGTTCTAGTAGATGTATTATCTAACTAGCAGGCCAGCTGTTTTCCCCTGCTCACAGTCTGTATGGTAAACTCAGCTAATACTAGCCTGGTTCTAGTTACTGCACATACATTAAGGTGTAGTGTGGCAACTCTCTGCAAGAATAAACGTGTTTTCTAAAGTGTTGAGGCATTTCACCATGGTTGAACCCCATTTGGTAAAAACTAAGATCCACCATTTTAATCAGCACATTGCCTTTTGGCCCTACAGACATTTGCAGGAACACACTAAGATTTTAATGAAGCGAGCAGAAATTGGCCCACAACTTGCTCACTCATATTCAAAAACTGTTTGCTCTTAATGAAGCCAACCACTGATGCTCTGCTCATCCTCTTGACATGCATGCAAGCTTTTGAGACGTCTAATTGATGTCTTGATTCTTACAGGCTATCAGTGCATTCAGAGAGTTCAATTTGAGAAGCAGGTCACCCTTGATCCTTGCAAATCTTTATATTCAATTATTTCTACTGCAGAAAAGAAATTAGTCCTTAAATAATGCACTCTACACAAACTTTGAAAAAATATACTGCAACCAATCGGCCCGGTTGCAGGACAGACTTGAGCATTGTTTCACAATACCAGTGTTGCTCTGAAGCAGTGATTTGTTATGGGGCTGGTAGATCAGTCAAAGTTAATGTAATTATTTAAAATGATAAATTAATATAGTCATTATAAGACAATAATAATGGTGAATATTTCAGTGGTTTGTTGTCCGGGTGCATCAAGTAAGAAAAACACAAACATTGTTATATACAAGAATAATATATCTTCATATGTCTGATCATGGGTGGATGGAGTTATCAGTGTACATACAGTTTAGGAAGTAAAAATGTGGTTATGTGAACAAATGCTGGGTAAAAAATGTTGGTCTCTCAAAAGACATTTACAGTATTGTTCTCTGTTCACGTGAAAGGTGCCAGAAGCAGTTGTGCAACAAGCATGACAAACTTTTAACCAAGCAGGTCCAAAGGAGCTGAAGCAATTTAACTGAAAAAAGCTGACGAAACAGATCAAGTGATCACTTTAATTTATCTGGAGCACCTCTACTAAAAGTAGTCAGCTGATTTACCATAATAATGTGTGAAGAATAGTGCATTCTTTTTTTTTGCATTATTAAGTGCGTTAGTAAAGAATTGTTCGTTGATTTGTTGTTGAGTTTTGTTTTTAATATATAAAAATAAATACAATTTAATAAAAGTAATATTAATTCATTTCCCTTATAACTCTTTGGACATTAGTTTCATGCAGTTAAAAAAACAAAACAAAGCTTCAGTTTTTATTTGACTAAAAAACACTAATAAACACATGAAAAAAAATTAAATCCTTGAACAAGCTTCTCATACCAGGAAAATTAATAAAAAAGAATTGCAAATGCGTTTTGTTTTTACATTCATGATGTCTAAAGACTGCAAAAACAATTTCAACTATTATTTAAACACAAATGACATTTAATACATTGTTTTTTACAAAAAAAGAAAAATCTCATTACTGCTATTGCTACATGAAGTTGTGACAATGTAAAAACTCGAACGAACCATGAGGCGAACACCATCCTGCCCCCCCCCCACACCACCAAGTAGTTAGCCATCAGCTATCCTCTCATTTCCTTTGGTTGCTATGACAACCTCACCAGCGCTACAGGCAACCTCTGTAGTAATTCGGTTTGTCTGCATGTATGTGAGAGAGAGAGAGATAAGAAAGAGAGAGAAATGGAGGATATTTCCTGGTTGCTTGCAACACTAACACTAATTTACTGCCAAAGGCTGTAATTAAACCTTGTCAACCTTTTCACTGCAATAAAGTCAATTCGGTGTGCAATGCATATCCATGTCCCCCAGTGCATATAACCACTCTTTTAAAATCCCACTGAGCCCTTACAATGTCCAATATACTTCACTCATTATTAACAGCATTTCATCATTTTATTATAAGTATTCATTAACATTTACTGAGTATCGTCTGTCCTCAGATAACGTTCTGGATCGTGCTGATCGAGGAAGAAACTTGAATGACTTGGTTGATCGTATCTCCAAAGAAAACGGCGAGATCCCCACTTAAACTGCGAGCACAATAAATACAGAGGAAGATGAAACACAGATTACGGGATTAACTTGAAGGGCAGTGAATACAGAAACTCATCTGTTTAAAAGAAAAAAAAAAAACAATAAGCTTCTATTTACTCAAAATACTTTCCCCACAGTGAACGATCATCATTTGGACACTCAGGAGTGTGAGACGGCTGCATGCTGCCTCTGGACATGCAGCATTAAGCCCTGCTCCCATCGCAACCAAGAATTTAAGCAATTTTAAACTTAAACTAAAATAAAATTTTGTTCAACAATGTAGAAATTTGAAAATGACTTATTTTCTGTAGTGATTTGACCCTCAGCAGTCTGCTCCTTGGAGCAGTAAAATGTGTTCCAACTGAAGGTGATGGTATTGTAATTTGATTTTTGCAATATCTGTGTGGATGGCCACTTAATATACTTTGCAATAGAGCGCTTACATCGTGATATCACGTCAAGGCTGTTTCTCTCCAGCAATGGATATTATATGGAGAAACCTTGTGATTTTAACAGAGTTAAACAATATTTACTTTGTGAGCACAGGACGATCTACAGCTCTCGTGAAAATACGACAGGCGCATCGGCCCAGGTACATACATCAGTGTAATTTGGTTTTTGTCCATAATCATAAACCAAAGGTCTATTTATTCAACTTTCTAGTTATAATTTCTTCTCTCTAAAACCCTCCTCTCTGTGCCGTTTTTATTGTTAAACCACCTGCTACGAACTAACTGTGGCCATTTGACTTGCTATTGACCCCACTGAGGTAATGTGTTAGTGAGGGGGACTGAATGAGGGTGGTGACTGGAGGATTTAGGTGGGGAGTGACGGCGGGGTTCAGGTGAGTGGGGTGGCTCGTGACTGGGAGGACAACTGGAGGCAAACAGGTGAGCGAGGCGGTGGTGGCGGTGTGACGTGGCCGGGTTAACAGCAGCAGTCATGGCACACCAGAGCACAGTTTAGAGACAGGGCTGCACAAGAGACTCAAAACTCACAAAAGCTACTCTGTAGCTGAAACCTGAGCAGAGCAGCCGAGAATTAATCTGCCACTCTGTCAGGCGGCACAATCTGACGACGAGTGCAGGAAAGGCCAGGGTAGAAATACTGCAGGTGATGGGTTATTGGATGCAGGTGTGTCAATGAGCTGCTCTGGTGGCCTCCACACCTATTCTGGATCAGCTGAGGCAAAGAAACAGAAGGGGGAGGGGACGGAAGAGGAAACAGGGAGAAACACTGGGAGCACTGGAGCCAGGGAGAGTCAGAGTCTTTCCTTGAACATATTACGATTAGAAACTATTGAGAAAGGATCTGTTCCGTGGTTGTGTCGTTAGTGTGTGTGAGTGGTGTGTGTGTTGACATTTACAAGCAGAGCCGAGCTGTCTCGTGATTTTGTGCTGTCTAGTATTATTCTTCTGGACTGACACTAAACATATCAAATGTGCAGTTTAGAGAATGTCTAAAAATCACTTCTGTCAAAAATATTTACCATGAACTTGCAATGGCACAGTGGCAATAAAAAGTGCTGTATCTTGCTGCCTCATTGTTGTTCAGCTCCGGGCTCATCGTCTGGACTGTGGTTGAAGCTGAGGGGAGACACAGGAACTTCGGTCTTGAGAAGCTGTAGCCGTAGTTGCAGCGCAAACAGCCTAAGGTCTAGATAGATCGTACTGTATATTCAGAGCTGTACGATACTTCGAACTAGCTAACATCAACTGCTCTCCCACACAACCTACACACTGAGCTATTTCTGAAAGAAGGTCATTCTAAAGCCCTTTTATACACAGATCCTGCTTTATTGTCATTAAGCTGCATATGCCTATTTGCAAAGTCAGACAAAGTTGGTATCATATATAATAATATATGTGATACATGACATGACACACAACACGGCCCTGCTTTGTGGCTACATGCTCTACATAAAGGCGGAACAGTCACCCCCACCCCCTCACTTATGTGTTCATTGCCTTTTATACATAACATTTCCACCCTGAACAGTCAGTGTAAATGTGTCTGTGGTTTATATTATCCTTCCACAACAAGTGAGGAGGATTCAAATTAAACTGTGACTGTAACCAGTAAATGTTAATGACCAAGGAGCCGCCGCATGCAATGTATGGCTCTAGTTGTCATTAGAGATGGCGCGGACATCAATAATCCATTGTCCTTGAATATGAGTCTGAATTTACAGTTCACATCCTCACTGAAAATATCAGAAAGTCATAAATGACAAGGTCGCCAGAATGACACTAGCACGCTCTAATACCCAAAGAGAATGGTGACTGCTCCATATCATATTACCATAATTCAAATCATCACGATGCAATTACATTATGATATCCTCATCATTAAAATGTGTCCAGCTTTCATCTTTATGGCAAAGGCAGGTGATGACAACTCCCCACTGTGCCACATAATGAGATTTGGTCTTTATAAATTGTCACGTTTCCAAAGGCCCAGTGTATTACAGGACAAAACTTTGGTTCCTGTGCAGCAAAGAGGGCACCTTATTTTTTTTTTTAAAAAAGCACCTCTTCCCAACAGATCAATGACAGGGTGGGGTTGGTAGCTCAAGAGGTGAACACACATGGGACATCAAAAAAGTCCTGTGAGAGACTCCTATTACTCACAGTGAGATCCAACAAAAGCTGGTGTCATTAAATAATGATTTTGGCCATGTATAATGGTGTACAAGTGTGTGTGTGTGTGTGTGTGTGTGCGTGCATCAGCTGCTCTCATCTCAAGCCGACATCTGCTGCGCAGTAATTGCTGTTTGGAGGGGTAGGCTATAATGTTTAGGTGTGTTTCTATGTGTGAGAGACAGACACACACAGAGATGGAGAAAACGTACTGTGGATAAAATCGGCTTTGGCGTATTTTTGCAGACAGGACAATTTAAGCACCTGTGTAACGTATTGTGTTTTATGTAAAGCGGTATCGCACATGTCTACACTTTTAAATTTTCTCTCTTTATTGCCTTGAGGCTGGAAATGAAAACCAAGGATATCGCATATCGAATATATTGTCGCAACAAGCAAGAGTAGGCTACCTTTTCTGGATCGTTCTGTTTGCTCAAAGATGGAAGAAAAAAACTAAACTAAACAAAAAAATAAATAAATCTGAAAACAGGGATTCTGTACATAATCTGTCTTCTTACTACAGCAGCAAACACATTTGTTTACATTTTCCTCTGTGATGCTGTCAGGCTCAGACGCAGCACGGCAGTGTTGTCTGGGGACATTGTGCGGTTTAGGTATTTAGCCATCACATCTGTGTCTCATGCAGATGCCGCATAGAGTCTGTTTCTCTTAGAATTACTGACCAAATCCCAAAGATTATCTCCACATTGTCATACCACAGTAGCTACAAGATGTTTGAGCTGAGCCTGTTGAAAGATAAATCATCCTTAGCATAACGCTGCCATGAATGTTATCTCATTATGTCACAGTCAAATTTACAGTGATGAATTTACTTCTCCTCTATGCTATGCAGCTTAATTTGTTTTCAGAATCCATTGTACCTAAATTCTGTGTGAATAAAGATGTAATAGGTTGCCGGTTTGTATGTGCGTCCATACCATTCTTGTGGATGCAATATCTCAGGAGCGCCATGAGGGAATCAACAAAACCAGTGCAGACAGTCACTTGGTCCCAAGGATGAAATGATTAGATTTTGTCAGTCAAAGGTTTCACAAAATGCGGTTTTGACCTTGTGAACACAATATTTCAGGAAGTCTTGAAGGGAATCCATTCGCATTTGGCACAAACATACACTGGGACTAAGGGATGAACAAGGTCACGAGTCAAGACACAAGAACTACAACAAATTTCACACAAATGGTTCATATTTTATTTAAGTACATGGGGATGTAACTTATAGTAAGGACAGGGATGTAACCTGGAACCTGGAGCGAGTCAGAGTGAGTTCTATGCCTCTAGGTTATAAGGGGAACAAGCTATGCATGACTTTCCAAGCGGCAGAGTGGAACTGCATTGTACTAGGTTTTCTTATGCAATTTGACAATGGGCGACCGTGGCCTATTCCTTCTTTTGGACATTACCTGTGTTTTGGTGCAGGTTGTGTACAGTGGGTTTCGTCTGAATCTTTCCAAGTAAATTTATTAACGGTTGAAATGACAGGGCTTTTCAGACGTACAGGCAAGACTCCGGACTGATGGGATTTAGATCAGCATGTCATGTTATGATATTAATAGTCAAGGCTGAAAAACTCTCATAAATAGAATAACTCAGTCGTATATCCATGTGCAACCCATATATTAGAGTTAAACATAGATATGCAACAAAGTGGCAAACCGCTGTGAACCATCACCTACTCTGTGTTCTCTGTAAGTTACTACGTCCATCTATGTTACTGTCGCTGTCACTTAGATTGGTTTGCATCTCTTTCTACCTGCTGTGTCTCTCTCTGTGCAGTCCGCCTCACCACCCACCCACCCACACACACACACACACACACACACACACACACACACACACACACAC
>CM076661.1:23259310-23269804 GCA_038496675.1 Rachycentron canadum
CACACACACACACACACACACACACACACACACACACACACACACACACACAGTAGTGTTAATTGTGACATTGACATCCCTGCTGTTTGACTACAGCACAGACTTATTCATTATAACTGTACCATAAGCATGTAGGAAAATCCCACTACTTCCCCACATATGGGTTGAAGTTCCTGGGAGACTTGAGCAACACCTAATAGAGTTGGAGCCCGTGAGACAGCCGCGACTAGCTGGTTAGCGTGCTAACTTCAAGAAAAGACGCGATAGAGGCTTTCCACAGCTGGAGACAGCTTTTGGCAAGTAAAGGAATGACGTTTGATGCTGAACACATTTCCTCTAGACTGTTAAGTAAACAGAAGTTAATACATTGGCTATGTAGCAAGCTCAAGCTCATTTAAGCACCGTCTCTCAGCGGTCCTTCTTTTTGATTTATTTCTGCTATTGAAGATATTTCACAACACACGTCATGCAGCACAAATCCACGCTTGCCAATGGCTGCCTTGCCTTTTTCTTCTACACACACGCACACACACAGTGCCCTTGGTGGTGTTGAATAGGATCAGCTGTTCTGACATCTGTGTTGTTGGTCTCTATTAGATCAGCCTAACCATCTGATGTACTGAGGGTTTATTTGTGTGTGTGTGTGTGTGTGTGTGTGTAACAGAGGATGGGGTGATAGAGACAGGATGAATATTTGGAACTTATTTCAGTTTAGCTCGATGACAACAGGAGAAGTGATGAAAAGAAATGAAAATAAGAGCTAAGAGCAGGTGTGTTTACAGATGGTCATAGAGATTGAGCGCAATTAAGTCCCGCCCACTCCAGAGGGGAAAACAATTCATCGCTCTCCATTGACTTTGCATTGCATGAAGGTGCCTCCCTGTCACTTCCTTCTGCTGGCAAACAACAAAAAAAAAATTTTAAATGTAAAAAATGCTTAAAAGCTGTTGCGTGGTGGGATGCAGTACCAACAGGGCAGAGAAGTTTCATAACTGCCAAACTAAAAAACAGAGCCTTTCAGGACACAGAAATGTCAATGTGACATTTGGCATCAGCTTGAATGGGAAAACTGTGCCATCCTCAGACTCAGTACGCCGACGTGTGCAGCACGCATTTTGTCACAGGTAAGTCACTTTGGTAATGTCAGTTTTCGAGCACTGTGTTTCTGTCAGTGCAACTTGTGTTATTGTGGAATGTGGATAAATCAGAAAGCTATGCAGCAATGTTGCTTGCAGGTGTCAAACAATGGTAGCTTTACGCCTGTGAGGCTATGGGCCAATAGCTAACATAAGGTTTCTCACAGCTAATTTATCGCCTTTTCATTGCAACTGCACCCGGACTTCCCTCCCTATCTGGTTCTTTTGTGGCCATGACTAAACTTACAAATTTACGAATTGACTTCAGAAAGTGTGCTCTCCTGCATACATACAATCTCATTTCAAACAGTATTCAAAGAAACAATCTTCAATCCTACCTTATATGTGTCAAGGGAGTCATTCATGATTTCTGTTCTAGAGGAAACATGGGGTGTCAATACCTTTGTTTTTGGGACATATTATAGTAATGTGTGATGGTGCTCTATCAGTATATACCATCAGAATTAAGAAAACACAAAATCTATCTGTTGCTGGTGCTACAGGCCCTTTAGATTTGCCGTGGTTGAGTCTTAAGTTGTGTTTTTTCTTCTTTTTTTTTTCAAGTGCACACCTTACGTTCTGCACATGACAGACTGGAGCATCCCACTTCATTGTAGCTAAGTCAGACAGATGCCTCTAGCTTAAAATTCACAGCCCCCACATGAGAACATGCCTCTCCAGGCTTAATAGGCAGAGAAACAAAGTCAATGAATCAGTACAGGCCTTAAAACAACCTAAACAAGTAACAAGTACTTTGTTGGTAAATGCTTTTCACTTCCCCTGCCAGACACTCACAATGGGCTGCCTCAGCTGTCCCAACTCTACTCCCAGCAACAAATGTGTGATGTGATGTATCAGTGGCCCTCCAGTTTGAGTAGGTTTTTTTTTTTTTTAAATGGTGATTTATGAGTAATTTTTTAACAATTAATAATAATTAAGGTATGTACATTAACAATACAAGATAATGTAGGAGTGAAATAGTGCACCATTGACTTCAGAGCAGTTTTTTGCTCACACAATTACTTTTTGCTGCCTCAAGATAGTCATGCACCCAATCACCACTGTAAGACCAACATGTCCATGGGCACTCAAATGGGTGCAAGTGCATTTGCTGTTATAAAAATAGATGCTCACATTGTCATGTGCATGGCAACTGCAGTATGTTGCTAAATTGATTTCGTGCAGTTTGACACTTGGATGATGATATTTTCTGAAAATGTCAATTATATCAATTCATAACTATTAGGCAGGACCCTTCTATAAAGGGTAATGGTTGGCTCACACATTGACATGTAAAATATTAGACTAGCATGTTTTCAGCTGCCAGTTTCAATAATTCTACAGCAGCACATTGCCAATCAACCCCATTCATTTCAACAGCATACTCCACATTGAATACTCATTAGACCCCAACACAACTGGAGATAAACAGAATCAATCTGTATAATGACTTAAATACAGAGTTGAAAACTGGGATCATCTGTAACTTCTTTAGAGGCAACCGCTGTAATGGAATTAACACAAATTGAATAATCTGAGACTGACGCCATGAAGCACATGTGATTAAGTGAATGTGACCAGAGATTTTCATACTAACCTGGAGCGAGGGCTCATTTGCAGGACAATCAGGGACCTTCGGGGAAACATCATCTGTATGATTTTATTTGTGGTCATTAATAGTTTAAGAAGTTGTTTATTTTCATGTGTTCTTGCTTTGCGGTTACTTCCCGTCCATTCATATGCTGGCATAAACTACACAGATCACATCCTTCTTTTTCACAGCTGATGAACTGGATGTGTGGGGAATATTAGTGCCATGTAACTGCTGCTGTTTGCTTGAAAAGTACTTCAATTTAGTATTGTACATCAATATGGTCCATTGACTTGACTTCAAGTTTAAACTCAAGGTTTTTCATCATTAGCTCCTACTTGAAACTCTAACACAGGCTTTATGTTAAGCATTTACTGTCATCAATTTGAAATAATGATGAATCTGATGATTTTCAAGATTATTTTAAACGACAACTAAAAGGGGAACCGAGTCGATCACAGATGGTCTTCGGGTATATCACTGCAAAATGTTGTAAAAAGCCTTTTTGTAACTGCAAAAAAATAATAATTGGCCTCAAGTGAAGTCACATGAGTCAGAAGAAGACTACAAAATGACAAACATCTGTAGCCCACTCTTTATCTCTGCTTGAGGCTAGCGGCTCGTGGCTTCTACAGCCGCTACTAGCATCATGCAGCCACATCTCTGACCAAACTGTTGTCTCGAGCTACATTGATATAAGCACCAGGTTTTGACCGTAGGCTGCATATAACCAATAACAGAGCCTGACAGTCTACCCATAGGTTTATGAGGAGCATTTTTGATGGTCAGGTTGGCAGCACCTGACTCGGACTAACAAAATGGGTACAGAGGTGGGGCATGCGTAAAGCTCAGACTTCAGCGCGTGTCAGTTTGAGGCAAGCAATCGCTCATCCAAAAAAGCTGTCCACCCTCTATTATCTATAACTTAATAAAGTCCTCAGATTTTTAGTGTGCGGAGACTTTAAATGCTGTGAAGTCTCCAAGAGGGCCTTGGTTCTGTGGTGTGATACCCTTCTAAAAGCTCTTTGTATTCAGCTGGCTATATCAAGGACAGACTCAGTAAAAACATTTCCTTAAGCCTCTGCCAATATGTGCATGCACGTTCACACAAATGCAAACACCTATAGAACACACAGGCACACACATACACACACACAAGCAGATCTACAGATACATATGTGCATAATACATAAAAGACACATAGAAACATTGCATGACACAAACCGATCGGCTCACATGCAAACACTCATCCAAACAGCAGTAGTTTCTATTGAGATGGTAATAGATAGGCAGTGGTTTGTGTTCCCATGCTGGCATTGTGATGTACTCTTCTCCTGTTTCTCTCCTCTGTCTCTGCCCCCTCCCCTCACTTCTTCATCTGTCTCTTCCATCCTGTGCTCAACTATCCTACCGCTCGTCACCCCACCCTTTCTGTCTCTCACCCTCCCTCCCTCTCTTTACCACCATCCTTCCCCTCTGTCTACCTTCCACCCGTCCCTCCCTCCGCCTCTCGCTGTCTTTGCTATTCTCACCTCGTCTCTTCTCTTTCACTCTCTCTCTCTCTCTCCCACTCTCTCTCTCTCTTTCTCTCTCTCTGAACCTGCTGCAGACTGATACTGCCCCCTATTTGCAGAATCTGGAACCTTTTTCCTTTTCTTCTCTACATCTCTCAGCCAATTTGTCTCACTCCCTTTCATCATTGCTTCACTTCACAAGCCAGCACACCCTCATCTCTCTCTCTTATTCTCTCCCCCTCCCATCTTGATCGCCGTTCATTCCTTCATCCCTTATTGCTCTTTCACTACCAACATTGTTGCTCTTTCTTCTTCACATTTGGTTGATTCTCATCTATCCATCTACCGGCCTTTCTGTCTATCGTATTTCTCAATGTCTTATCTGAAGAAGCTCAGATTAATGTGACTGAATTATATCTAGAAAGAAATGAAAAAGTCAGTTTATTCTACAAAGGGTCAGTTCACCTAAATCACAGAAACACATCTTACTTATTTCTAGTGATATTTACCTAATGTTTTATTGGTCATTTAACAAGGTGTGAAAGGCTTTCTGACTACTTTTACCTTTGTTGCGAATAGTGTGACTAATGTAATAGATGCCTTTTCTACAGATAGGATACATTTTTCATTTTACTGTGTGAATTAGTGCGGCACTGACCACGAGTAAGTGTCAATATTTTATCCTCTCCAATGGACATTTTCACATCAATGCATCTTAAGTTTAAAAAGGAGTAAAGCAGTTCTAGTGAAATCCACAAATCCAACATATTTGCTTGCATGCACAAAATAATGTATTCATTGGCAATCCACTAACGCAGTGGTTCTCAAAGTGAGGGACGCCCAGCGGTCCAACGTGTTTCCTGGGGTTCCAGGACCAGGTGACTCCAAATGAATCTACTACATTTGCTCTTGAAATTTTTCACATCAGGAAACAACTAAAATGACACGAGACGAGAGTCCTTGGTCCATACTTTGAGCTAAAAATGTTGTTGTTTTACAGACTGTTCTACTCTCCCAAAGTAGCCATAAACCTGTATTAATACTGACTTAAGCCCATTTTTATCAAATTAATTTTCTTCTTAATCCACTTGAGCGCCTGGAATTGGATTTTGTATACCATACCCTACTTATTTACAGCAAGGAGGCATTTTTATGCCTTTTTTTCTCTCACTTCCAATGATGCAGTGATCAAAAATGGCATTATAACACTGTTTTTGTTTGAAGGATTCCTTAAGGCAAAGTACATATAAATCCATATGTTTTAACAAACAACAGATCACCAAACTCAATTACATTTATTACTTAGTGGAGCACACTCAAAGGTGCCTTATACAACTCTAAAGACTTTGCTCCCGCACTTGACATGTTGACATGAAAGAAAGATTTTTTGTTCTAACCAGCAGCTCAGACTATGAACAGCTTGGCCTTGCTGCCTACCTGCACCAATCCAGATCTCCCCACAGTACATATATGTAATATATTGATATCAAGCCAGTTTGTAAAGACAAGTTCATGTCCTGTACAGAGTAGTGTACATCTGAATACAATGCTAATTTAAAGGACCCAACACAACTTCTTATTGTATCTCCCCTGCTGAAATCTCCAGGGGAGCTCCATGATGGAGAGGATGTAACTCTTCTTCACAATAAATGTTTTTAGATAGACGCAAAATAAAAATAGAGAAATAAAAGCCAGGTGGAAAAGGATTTTTTTTTTTTTTTTTTTTTTTAATCAGGGTCAAAGACTTGCAGGATAGCTCAGAGAGGGTTATGAAGTGTTCCTGCAGAAATGAGTTTTTCACACAGGCAGTTGATTCCTGTGTGAGGTGGGAATGTCATTTCACCACCAAGGTGCCTGGAGGGAGAGGAGTTGAGCTGAGAGTGGAGTTACGGCCTGGTGGCTTTTGGAAGGAAAGAGCTAAGCACATGTCTTGGAGGCATATGGGGATGCACCTCACTTAGCAACTTGTACTGCAGAACCAAGGTTTGTGAGTTTGATGTGAGCCGCCTCTGGGAGGTAAAGAAGGGGTGGAGGTGACATGGGAGAATACAGCCGCTTTAAAACTGCTGCACAAGATATCAGCTGTGAACAGAGGAACTCATTAGACCAGGCAGGGAGGATATGGTTTATAGGATATAGGCAGACTATAGACAAGGATCTGACCAGGGGAAGGGGTTGTGGCCATGATACAAGAATTGCATGGCAATTCCCTGCCTAAACTCACAACCAAGATTCTTTCTAAGTCTGGGCAGGTGTCCCTATGGTGCTGTCAGTCCTGATAGAGAGGTCTTGCGGAGGACAACATTTGTCAAAGAAGAGCTGTATCTCACTTTTGTCAAGGTTGAGTTAGAGGTGGTGAGCAGCCATCCAGCTGAATATATTCGCACGGAAAGTAAAGTGATAGGAGAGAAAAGCAAAGTTGGGTATCCACTCGGGTAAAAAAAAAAAAAAAAAAAAAGTTTGGGGATACTGGGGTCAAGAAGAAAAAGTAAGGGGCCTTTGTCTGAGCTCTGAGGAACACCAGGGGAGTAAATGTAAGGATCAGTTGTCTTTACACTGTGGTTTGGAAATATATTGGAAAGATAAAATCAAGATGAAAGACAGTCTTGCTTTTACGAGCCAATGTAACGCATTCTCACAGAGATATTAAATGCACCATTACTGCTACATGATCATGCTGCTCCTTCCGAGTAAATACAAAAACTTTGCTGGGTGGTGTAAATGCTGCTGCTCTATCTATAGTTTTCTTAGCCATAACTGTTGCAGCAGCCTAAAAAGCACATTGCTCAACAGAAAATTACTTAATTACTTCCCGTTTTGTTGCGGAAAGTAAATCTATCACCCAAAGAGCCTTTTAAATTTGAGATGGTGAACACCACCCAGCTGACACACTGTTGACCACCTGTATTTTCTGTGCCAGTCTGTTAGTTTAAACATCTCTGTCCATCTCAATCACTGTGTAGATGAATCAAAATAAACACAATGTACAAACTTGTAAATCAGCAACAATCAAAATCACATATATGCTGACTGAGAGGGTTTTTATGTAAATCAAAATCACCGCTTGTAGGACGCCTTATGTAGATCCGGAGGAGCTTTGTCAAGACCAAGAAGTTTTCTCAGTTTGGGTTTGAATGTTTTAGAAAGCTGGGCTACAGACACAGGGAAATGTGAGCACTTATCAGAAAAAGGCAATTCAGTTCCAGATGGTATTTGGTTGAATAATGAGGAATGCAGGCTCCTGCATTTTTGATGCTGGGACCTAGAAGTCTGGACATCCCACATCATGTCCAGTGACAACACAACAAGATGAATTATTGTGATTACAATAGCACTGTAATCGTCAGTGCTACTCAGTATTGTAATGTTCGTCTCTTGGTTTGTTCGTCCACCTTTTTGGTCCAGATTGAAACATCTCAACAAGAATTGGGTCAACTGCTGTGTCATTTCATGCTTTCCGTAGCATGTATCCCACTGACTTTGGTGAACGACCAACAACTGTGTTTTTAAGGTCGTCCAGTTTTGAATTTGCCACATAAGCATTGCAGATTGCATTTGGTTGGGTGATAGAAAAGGAGCAAACATAATAAATGAGAAGAAAGAGAGGGAAAGAGAGGAGACAATAGAGTAGGTGTAACAAAAGCTGAACAAATATTTGTATTGCTTTTTCCAAGCTGCTCCTGTGTTTAAATCTGTTTTCCCATTGTGGTCTGAAGGCATTTAGTTTCATACTTCCATGACATGAAGTGTGTGTGTGTGCATATATATGAGCATTTGAGTCTATGTTTGCACAATGTTAGTTAATTAACTCTGTCATTAAAAGCTAATATAGGCCTGTGTGAATGGTGACATTCATGAACTTCATAATAAGCGCTGATAATACAATCATCAGAGCTCACCAAACCCACATAGCTGGGAAATAGGAGGAGAAAGTGAATCTGCATGCGCACACACAGACTCCAGTGTAATGTCATGATGATCCATCTGCCTCTCTTCATCCCTTGTTCCCTCTTCTCTTTCATCACACCTGTCATCTCTCCATCCATCACACATCCTTCTGCTTCACTACATCTCTCCCGCTCACTCTCACTCTCTGTATAGTTTAATCTCTCTGTTTCTTCCAATTTCAGTCTCGCTGTCCCTCCCTCCATCTGTCACCCCTGTCTCTCCCAATTCTTCATTCTCCTTTCTTCTTTCAAGCCCCCCTCTAGTTTCGCTGCAGTTTCTACACACTTCAACCCAGAAAACTGTTGAGGAAAATCTGCCTGTGCCACATATCACCACTCTAGTCCACTCTGTATTTCTAAAGAGGAAAGAGGT
Organism: Rachycentron canadum; assembly: GCA_038496675.1. Taxonomy (NCBI): domain Eukaryota; kingdom Metazoa; phylum Chordata; class Actinopteri; order Carangiformes; family Rachycentridae; genus Rachycentron; species Rachycentron canadum. Next base: position 23,267,872 of record CM076661.1, read on the forward strand.
GCATCCATCATATTCGTGGTGCCTAATACTTCTCCAGTGAACCTTAAATGCACTGTTGCAACATGTCAGAACTTACTTGGTGTACCTTGTACATCAGATTTTGTTTCTCTCACATATAAATGCCTCTGTTAGCCATCTCAATATTTATGCCAAGGAGTGTCACTTAAATAAATCAAAATAGCCTTTGTGCTAGCTTTTTAGTGCTTAAACACCAACTCCAGGAATGGGTACAGTAGCTGATACATATTCCTATGATCACCTACTTATGAGAACTCAACAAAAAAAACATTTCTTCACATTCAGGGCCCTTGACTTCAAACATTAAGCCCTAAAAATGATTTGCAAGTTATGCTATTGATATATAGCCAACACAGCACAGCTGATGGGAAAAGTTTGTTAACTATGTGTTAACTCTTGTCTCAATCATGTCTTTTGTTCTACCGAAGCTAGCATGCTAACCAGCTAGCCCCAGCCAGCCAGCCTCATGAATTCCCAATAGGGACTCCCTGTAGCCTCCAGTCTGTCCTGAAGATGTAGCTCTGCTGACAACTTTTTCGCTGAAGCTGCTGTCAAGCAATTATCACCACCACCCACCCCTGGCAAGTAACAGCATTCATCTTACAAATTCTTACAAATAGCACCTTTAAAATTTACATGCTTCAAACTATTATCCATGTTTTTCTTACATTTTCACTGAACTACTGTAGCTACCTATATTCCTGTCCAAGTCAGTGCAGCGAGTCCAAACTTCAGATTACCCACAAGTTACACCTTATAAGTTATACATATTAACTAATTTTTTAGCATTTTAACATTGGCTGCCTGTACATTTAAGAGTACATTGTAATGATAACTTTTAAGATACCTATGACTTTTGTTCATTTTAAAATGTTACAAGCCCGCAAGAGTGAGAACCGCTGCTCTCGTGAAATCACTGATTTGTCTTTCATGTATATATTGAATTTGAATCCATACCAATAGACTAAGAGACAGTTAAAGAGTTAGGTGAGTTGCCTTTTTGCCTTTGGATGGAGTCGGGTTAGCTTCCTCCTCTTCCTACCAGGAAAATCTAAGCAAGCTGCTGAATGTAGTTTCATATTTCACATTCACTATTAAAGGCAATGAATTTCAGTCAATATCAGTTCAGATCAGCACAGTCACAGAGCTACATTTTCTGCTGAAACTGTGTAATATATTTTCCTGCACAAAAGTTTTCTAGAGTTTCTCTGAGTAGCTGCAACGCAGCCTGTGGAAAAACACAGGAGGGAGAAATCTGCTGAGTCTGGGGAAAAAGGGGTGAAACATCAGTGTTTGTGCGAGTTTTTATGAACTTGTGCAATTACACAACTTAAACCAAACTGAACACGAATTATAATAACTCCGTGTGGTGCTACACTTACACTTGTCATCACCTTGCTATCACTATTTTTACCTGCTGTGAGTGCAAGGTTGGTATTGTTTTCACCTTGTGATTCTGTTTGTGTCATGGGAAAATATCGACACCTCCTGTGACAGGAACTGCCGCAGATGTGTTTTTTTTAGTACTTTTGCAGGAATGTTATGTCTGGACAGATCTGACACTGTGGTAGTGTCACACACGGGTAAGACAAAACTCAGGTGTTGGAACGTCAGCATGTTGATGGACATAGCGAGTGATCCATCACAAGTCAGTCTCTCTCTCTCTCTCTCTCTCTCTACACGTCATTACATTGAATGTGTAAATGTGCACGTGTTTAAGCTGTTTTGCATGAAAGCGTTCCCTGTTTAATAAACGCTGCCTGGTTATGCATTTCAACCTGTAATTTCAGCCAATCAGATCCTTACTTCCAACTGGCATTTGGAACTAATGGAATGACAGATAGGTCTCTTTGTGTGTGTGTGTGTGTGTGTGTGTGTGTGTGTGTGTGTGTGTGTGTGTGTGTGTGTGTGTGTG
>CM076661.1:23284145-23306249 GCA_038496675.1 Rachycentron canadum
GGGGGGGCTGTAATAGAAGATGCAATATTATATAAATACAGGGAAAATGACACCCAGTTCCAGACAGGGCACTCTTGGAAGACATTCATCATGTTGCACTCGTCTGTTCACATGGTAAAAAAAAAAAAAAAAAGCAAAATAATTGGTTCAATAATGAAAAAAGAGAGTTTTTCAGGGAAATTCAACCCCTTGCTATTTCTTTGTCAGTTCCAGAAAGTTATAATACTGGTCAGACACAGTTGTGACTGATATAGGTAAAGCGTGGGAGGGAGGGGGGTTTCCAAAGCTATTCCTCTTCCTGACATAGAGTTGGAGGGTACTGGCAGTTTAAGCCTAGAGCCATTTGGTGACATTTCTCTTGGCAGTGGTTGAATCATATTTGAGAGTGGTTGACTTATATGGTGTGCCCCTGACTTAAGTGAGTGTTTACAGTTTGCTACAAATATATTAAAGCCCACATAATATTAAATCACACGCTGGTACAGTGAGTACATGGGTCAAAACAAACAAATGGATATATTCACTTATTTCTCTGCAAATATTTTTATTTCAGCTCAGTTTTAAGGAAATCAGTGTTCTTGCAGTGCTCACAGTCCATTGTTCACTGAAAACCTAAATCCATGAGGACAACCAGCAATAACCACACTTTTTGGCAATAACAACTACTTTGTTTATTTTTGTTATTGTAGTCATTAAAACTTCATATCCATGGGAAGCAGAGGGCTGAACATTGGTATGTCAACACTTGCAAGCAATATTTCAACAATTTCCTGCAGTTTATTTATTTACATTTGGTCTGGTGGTGAAACTGAACAAAGGTTAAAAGTGCATCAGGGCTGTGATGAAGGCCTCCTAAAACTGTTGTGCTTCCCATATTTCCTCTGTTTAATTACCAACCCACATTCAGTGGATTATTTTCTGCAATTAAAGGCACTCGGCTATGAATAAATTGTTTTCAGCCAGGTTTAAACAGCTGAAGAAAACTATGTGTGTGTGTGTGTGTGTGTGTGTGTGTGTGTGTGTGTGTACACTTACTACATATGCATTGCCTGTGGAATAGGGCGCTGAGGAGAAGCTGGGTTTGGTCTGCTTGTGTCCTTCCCTTTTCTGTGTGACACTGAACAGTCACCGCTGTATTTACAGGAGCAGAGCAGGCAACAGATGCACGCACACAAATAACCACTTGCTTACACACACACACACACACACACACACACACACACACACACATACATTCACACATACACACACACAGACATGCTACTGGAGTTTATGACCTGACAAACTTTGGGAAAGCAGTTTAGTATTGCTTGCTTACAAATGCCAAATTGTTGACCTGACATTTAGACATTGTATACACACACCGCACATTTGTGGATATGAATGAATGTGGAGCAGATACACATTTGTGATATAAGTGCTGTTTGAAAGATTTGTACACAGACACAAAGAGAGAGAGCAAATGAGAGAGAGAGAGAGGGAGAGAGAATACATACAGTCCATATAGTAAAATCACAACCGACATCCACACGTTCACACTTCTTATGAGAAGATCAGATCTGTGTATGTTCTTATAACAAGTGTCGGGTGAGAAGTGAGAATAGTTGAATACTGTGCAAGAAACTTTACACAGTGCAAACACTTACACATCCATACAACAAATGTTTCAGCTTGACAATACATAATGTTTATCTGCAGGAAGTTCATTATGTAATTATAGTCATGCTTGAATAAATTCCTAAGAATTATCAGAAAGTGAAATGCACTCAGACTGACAACACTGGTTGTCAGGAAGCTCTTGAATTGACCACAGTGAGGTGCCACATAACACAATGTGGTTCAACAGATAAACTAGGAGCTAAATATGATGGAAAGGAAAAGGAAAAATCAATAACCAATAGGACTTTGATCCAAGTTTAAGTAACAAATGTAAGTTTGGCATCAACGGATCTGGTACAGTTGATGAAAAACTTTGTTTGGTAAGAACTTTTCTAGAAGATGAACCAAAAGACATCACCTCTACCATTAGCTCCACCATCAGATTGACATTGCTGGGTTTGACAGAAACCTCCCAACAACTTTTGGATGGGTTCGCCATGAAAATACTGGGTTCGCCATGAAAATACTCGAAAACAAAACACTTCCCCATCAGCTGCACATTTCTTTCAGTGCTAATGTTTAAATGTAAACTCAGGTCGTGGACATGGTAAACGTTTGTGCATCTGCAGCACACCTGGGTTAGTGTTTAGTTCAAACAAGCTCTATGCCCAGTGCAGCCACATGCAGCACAGCTCAAACTATACTGACTTTAACACCCACGATAATGATTCACTTTTCACATACAGGGGAAATCTTGTTTATCAAAGTCAGAGAAGCATTTACATTCCTTTTCAATTGACCCACTTATGAATTGAACACAGGATTACTACACATTACACAGGAATTACTTCCCAAGTGGAGTCAAAATGAAGTCTGTTTTTATCCACACAAGCTCAGCATTAATCAAAATCATCTGTTCTGAATGGACTAAAAATGCTGACTTTAATAAATACTTAAGTAGAAGTGTCTGCAGTGTGTTCAGAGAAAACATCCTCTGAATGGGTCATTGATGAGCAACCAATGTGCTTTTTACACAATCATGTGTTTGATCCAAAGCCCTTTTCATCAGCAGCTTACATGACTATTGAGAACGCCATAGCACGTATATTAGATTTATCACTTGTGCTGGACCCCGATGAAATAGACATTTGGACAAGAGAGGAGACAGTTTGTCACTAGGCTCTCTCCCCAGCTGACCCTCTGATGGGCTTCGTGATAAAAAAGATGATCATAAAGCATTTTATGTAAGAAGGAGATTGGATGGGATTATGACAGTGGCAAATGTACATAGCCTTGCACATAAACACACCGTTAGCAATTGGAGGGCAGCAACAATGCAACAAGGCCAGACACATACACAGACACACAGATGTGATAGTAGACCATGGTTTTAATTCTGCTAATGAATAAAACCTGTCTGACACTTGTGCGGCCTTTAACATGGCTTGGTTCTGCCAGAGGTCAAAATCTGAGGACACGCTCATCAGTAGGCTGCTACTTTCTGCTGCTGCTTTGGCTCTGATGAAAAGGGACATGAAAGGGAGGAGGCAAGGAGAGACAGAGTGTCTTGTTTCCTCTCCGCCAGCAGAGGAAATACTGCTTGAGCAGGGGTGTGGGAACGCCAAAGCCAGCAGCTAGGGGCTCAGCAGGGCGCCGAAGGCCTCCTTGGCAGGATGCAAGCAAAGGGGATTGTGGGAAATTACACGGGATTAGAGCGGGCGTCTAATGCCCTCATCCAGCGGGACATTTTCATCAAGAAACAGGGCTGTCGGACAGGCACAAAGAGAAGGAGAGAGAGAGAGAGAGAGAGAGAGAGAGAGAGAGAGAGAGAAACCTCAACCGACCCTTTTTTCCAGCTCCCCAGGATTAGACTTTACAGAAACCTTCTTTCTTCTCCTTTGTGTTGCTTCTGCAAGCTGGCACTTCTTTGCGCAATTGTCTGTGCACATGGAAAGAGAGGGGGAGACAATAAAAAAGAGAAACTGATGGGTGAAAGTCCTGCTGTTTAAGTTGTGATTTTGTGGGCCCATGTTACAGCTGTACCTTTTCCGTCCTCTCTCCATCAGTCCACATGGGGTTTGTAACAAAGTGGCTCATGAGATGCTGCATGTTCCTTGCCCCTGTACAGATCACCCTGAATAAATGGGTTTAATCCGAACTCATAGGGCATTTGTGTGGTGCTTCCTTCTTAAAACTAAAACTACCAACTTGTTGTCTTTACAAAGGGTTTCCTTTATTCACGAATAAAAGGAACTGAAAGAACATGACCAAACAGTTCATACCTAAATTTGAATCAGATTCACCTTATTAAGTAATTTGTTCAAATGCACATGAATTTATTTTTGACATTTTGTGGCAAAGAAACTTATTTATGCACTTGTGCAACACAGAGGTTGAAGAAGGTCATCACTCTGCGGTGGGTGAACAAAACAAAACTGCATGCAACTCAGTGTTGACATGTTAAACATTTAACCAAGACCACTATTTTACCCCAACATTAAAGGGCCTCGAAATGTATTTCTTACAGTGAGTTATAGGTTCGTACATCGACCCATAATTTTCAGCTTTTTTTTCAAAACTTGTTTCTTATTAAAATATCTTATCTTGTTTCTTATATAAATATCATGCCATGGCAATACTCATAATGTAAATTTAGTGCTCAGAGTTACGTAATTGTAATTATGTAAAATTTTCAATTCGTCATTCGTCTTGCAATGCTGAAATAGGCATGCATAAGAAAAATGAACGAAAGCTTCAATTTCTATAACTTTTAGAACTTTTGGACCTGTTCCTGCAGGTGAGACAGTATGCAGGGCTCAAACTTTCTCTGAAGCTTTCTTTTTCCTCTCACAAAAACATTCATAAATGACTCTGAGGTGAGATTGTCCAATACTAACTGCAGTTATCCCTATTTGGACAATTATCATGTCTTTCCCTTTAGTGTGGCGGCAGGCTATTTATTGCGCCTTTGAATGAATGTGACTGCTCTGAACAGATAAACACTTTTACTTGACATGTTGATGACATTTTGTCCAGAATAGTTTGTTTCAACCATGCTCCCGCCTCCACAAAACATTTACTTTTGCTGACAATATGCAACTTTGTGGGTACGTTTATTGAAATGTTCCAAATTTGTGTTTGCTATTGCAAAAGTCTATAAGTCATATATAAATGTTATATATTATATTATATATAACAGGACCGTTAGATGACGCGTTGTATTTCAGTGGAAGATGGGGACATATGTGACCCTGCTTGTGTCCAAGAGCCATCAATAACTCTGTCACTCAGTCAAAATGGACCACCGGTCAGGACTGACTCCTCAGCTCAGCTGCCTTGTCTATGAGGTGAGGAAGTCCATAAAAGTGACAGACAGAGCTAAATCCCTGCTGCTTTTAAAGACAGGCTGTAAAATCTGATGACTTTACTGCCACTTTACTCATCCTAATTATTCAGGACATTTTTACACACAGAGGATTGAAACACAGCAATCCTCGGCATACATTTCCTATGGCTAGCAATGTAGGAAAAATAGGAAGCTGCTTCCTTTAAAAAGCAAAATAAAAACTTGATGGCCTTTTTAATATTTGGGTTGCCAGGTGCTGCTCACTCTGGCATGCACTTTCCCTCGACTTGGCTGGGCTTATTCTCTATGGGCCTCTGTTGAATGCTGTGGGAGAAGCCATTCACTAACCTTCTAGTGGTTTACATGCCCATTAAATCAGGCTTAAACAGTGTCTATATAGACATGGCTGCTTTGTGTAATTAGTCGTGGAGGGATAACTGCAAGGTTGCTGAGTGTTATTGTGAGCAATCTGATGAAAAATACTTCATTTCTAATAAGATGTTAGACCTTGAGAAGTAATGGATTAATAGGGCTTTGCAAAGACATTCAACAAAGCATTAAATTTTAACCTTTCACACAGGTTTTAGAAAACATGTCAGTTTTAGGGTTATTCAGCTCTTATTTAGCCAGCTTTTAAATTTGATTTATATCTGAGGACCCGATTATGGCCCTTGATGGCAAATTTATGTGTGAGATTTGCTATGAATGACATATTTCATGAACATACAGACGATATGTGTGCGATCCACAGCAGAACTAATCAGTAAATCTAACTGCAGACCACTTCAAAGTCTCACTGATATCTGAAACTCATGGGGATTTTCCTTCTGACTAATGCATTCCAATTATGCTTTTGCCCTCCTCTGTTTTCATTTTCTGTACAACCCCCCCCCCCCCCCATCAGAAACAGTCTGCATCCATACTAACACACCTGAAAATGAATAGATAGATGGCCATTTAGTGAGCATGCACTAGCTGGTGTAAACAGGAAACATCTTGACTACGCTCAGCTGATTAGTTACTGAAAATACTATGAACAAACGCAAAAGGCAGTTGTAGCATTAACCCGCAGAATTTCACAGCACAACAGCTGCTAACAAAGACAACAAGGTCAGTACCACTTGTAATTTCTTGTGATTGACTCACACAGACTACAATGCAACCCTGGATTTTTCAAACTAAAGCAGGATCAGCAAAAACTCTCCAATACAGCCATATTCTTAATTTGTCATATTCAAAAGAATATATAAGCTTTTTTTAGAGACATGTGGAAGCAGCATGTAGGAGAGAAAAGGGAGCAGGCTGGGCTAACTCCTTGTTACTGTTGGTTCACAATTGGCTAAAATATGTTTTTTCTATAGTGCCTTTGTGCTGCTGCCTGCCAGACCAACTGCCGGTAATACACTGACTATGGACAAGTACCTCCTACAACCCCATCTCAAAATACCCAAACTATCTCGGTTCACTTTGAATTTTTGGGCTCAGATATGGTTTAAATAATGAACTATAACACTGTTTTGTCAGCAACCGTGACAGTGAAGCATCTTGAATTCTTTATTGTAGTATTAAAAGTCATCCAGTAATAAGATATAATTTCTCAGAAACAAAGTTGGAGCAATTAAACGTGGTAAAATATGATGATAAAAAGTGGTTATGCAACATTTGGCACTGCTGTAGATAAAATGGAATTTGGGGAAAACGGGTGGTTGGAAAAATAAATAAAACTTTTTTCCCTTTTGGTAATCACAATTTTTTACCAAACAAGTACATAAGTCAATCCAAAAAGGATATAAAGTATACACTGATTTCTTCACAAAAGTGATTTTTAATTTCAGTTTGACTTGGACGCAGGTGAAATATATTAAATATGAGAGCAGAGCTGGTAGCCTACTGTTTATTTTACAAGCCTATAAAGCTGTACTCTTAACAGCACAGAAAGCATGTGGCAAATGCCAACAAACACAAACTTGAGGTCACATGATTCTGGTTTACTAATCCTTCCAAGAATCAAAAAGTGTAGGCGGCAGGACTTTCCAAAAGCAGAACACCACTAATATGGAATAGCCGCGAATAAGGACAGGGTACAGACAGTCTTACTGTTCAGTCCTACAGACTGTGGTTCTCCCCCGTCTCCTCAGGGCTCATAGCCTAAAACATCTATTGAGGAACAGGATCCTTTTCCTCCACCCAGGAAGCTGCAAATCCCCTCCACACTTAGAGCAAGCGATGGGCACACAGTGATGAATAGCTTGTATTTTGTGATGCATAACAAGAGTGATTAGTCAGAGAGCTAATTATTCCTTTTGAGAAGTGTGGGGAGAGACCGCAGGCTTTGTCAGGAAGCATTTTTCATATGTTGTTTGAAGTTAACCTCAATAACCGAAGGCAGGCAACGGAAATAAAGTGTAGTGGTTTTGTGTGTAGCGTTTTGCATTTGCCACAAATAACTTTTCATTCTTCTACTTCATTTTGGGTATTTTCCCTTAGCCATCGTCTCCCCTTTTTTTTTTTTCATCAGTGACCCGGTTTCCCTTTTCAATACCAGTTTGTTTAGCCATAAGCCACACGGGGTGTCAAGTGTGAAGTAGCTGTAAAATAAACACTGTAACATGAGAAGAGGTATACCCTCTCAGTGACACAATATCAGCATTTTTAATTCTTAACATATCTTGCTTCTTACACCTTTTATCTGCTCCCCCCTTTGACAGGGGGAGGGAGTTTCACACATTCAACTCTATTCAAACTATGTCATCACATGTTGCTTTGCACTGCTGCTGAACAAGTGAGTGAGTCATATTTGTGCAACATACTCAAGACAGGAAGTAACACATTTAGCAAGGACTTAAAGTGGCATTATTTTGTTATTATTATATGTTGCTACAACTGGAAAAATAATAAATGTTATTGTCATTTAAAAAACAAACAAACAACCCATTAAATTCAATAAAGGGAAGTCTAAAAAATTAACAATGGGTAGTAACTAAAATAAATGTTGGTCCAGGATCTTCACACACAGTCATCAGTAAATATACAGCTTGTCCAATGAAGAATCAACAGTCACAGCTGGCAGGCTGTTTGTACTGTCCCGACAGCAGTCAAGCTCTATAAACAATGCTGCAGGACTGCCACTGCCCCACAGCTCACACACGCACACCCACACACACACACACGCACACCCACACACACTCCACCAGTGCACTTGTTTGCATTCTCTGCTGCATGACATCACCGCTCTGGGTCAAAACCCCACCGGCCGATTGGTTGGCTGTGGCAGAATTGCTGATCAGGTCTAAAGATCACAAAGTCGTGACAAGAGGTGACATCAGCGTGTGGAGCTTAGTTAATAGCCGAGAGATGGCTGGATGACTCTAAAGCAACATCCTATTTACACATACACACACACACACACACACACACAAAGCAAAGCAGCTTTCAGCAGCTGCTACGTGCGATGTGGCCCTTCACTCTATCCAGCTGATACTCTGAAGAGGATGTGAAGCAGCTGAAAGTGAGTTGTGTCGTAAATAAAAAATGCGCTGTGGTTGAGCTCCGAGCCTCTGGTTCCTCCACTGTTTGTGATGACTTGACAGAATGACAGAGTAGTCTGCTGTCAACCCCAAAACACATGTCTGCGATTTGTGTATGTGCCATGATGCAGACACTGTAATGTATTACTACTAATGACTTCACATGTTTAGCATTACTCCTGTAAGTCTAAACCCCACGACAATTTGTGTTGTTTAAATTTATTATTTCCAATATTTGTGTTTCCCTGTTTTCATTTCCCCCTATTTAAGACCAAAACCATGACTTTTTAAAAGAAGCAAGGTTGTTGGATTACATTTCAGAATCAGCAGCTTTAATTTAATCAATAATAAACAGTGTTTCATTTCATTGCCTCTTTTCAAAACTATTCAATGATTAATATGAGAGTTCTACCAACAGTCTCTGACATAACTTTTTCATGGAGAGCTCAGGTTTGAAATGTCTTTCCTAAGTCTGGTCTGCTGATTGACCAGTTTTCCATTTAATTGATGGTTTGATGGTTTGATGTTTTGGTGATTTTTTTATTTTATTTTTGGCTGAGAGAGATCAAAAGATTTATACCACCCTCATGTCTGTTAGGGGAAATGCGATGCTGCCGCCAGTTAGCTTAGCTTAAGGATAATGACTGGAAACATGGGGAGAAATCTGGCTTGGCTCTGTCCAAAAGTAGCAACTGTTTCCCAGCACCTCTAAATCTCACTAATTAACACTTGTTTGTTTAATTTGCACAAAAGCCAAAGACTAAAATGAAAAATTGTGGTTTTACAAGGTGTTACATGCCAGAGTATTTATTGGCTGAGCACAGTGACTTACTGGAGGCAACCAGCAGAGACAGAGCCAAGCCAGCTATACCCCCCTGTTTCCAGTCTTAATGTTAAGCTCAGCTAACTGGCAGGGGGGGTAGCTCCATAATTACTGTACACAACATGAGAGTGGCACTGATACACTCATCCAATTCTCAGCAAAGAGGCTAATTGTATTGTTTGTTTGTTTTCTTTTTACCCCCAAAGGCCAACCCATTCCCATAATGCTCATTTAAGGTTGGTATTCATAGACCTTTAATCAGAAATCTACATGTGGAGGGTGGGGGGAATACAGTGAATGTGAGTGTGTGCTTGAGTATATGTGTGTGTGTACATTACCCCATTGTGGTTCAACTGAATGAAAGAAGTCTAAACCACCAAGAGAGACATTATGAGTGAGTCACCTCTTGATGGGCGGCCCTCCTTAAGAGTTTGTGCCTCACATATGCAAGTTCCTGGAAGAAAACCTTTCATCAGCTCAAAGTGAATCTGTTTTCCATTCAATGCTGTTTGATTTTTCATTAGGAAAAGAAAAACTCACATCCCCCCTGTAACATGACATTGATGAATTATTTGTCTTTGAATTGGCAGTTAGCAAACTTTGACTAACCAGACTCCTGGGGAGCTTCCCACAAAAACTCCCAGGGAGCACAACAGGAGGCCACGTTTACTGCTTTAGCGACATGTATAAAAGCTGGCCCCAGTGGCCCCAGTAAAGACTTCACAAAGACCGTTGGGACTGGAACAAAGGGTCTAGATGCTACTCAGCCATACTGTTTTACTGACTGCTGATAATGGACAACACTGCTTCTTTAAAGTCTATAATCTACTGTGCTCTATATGTAGCTCACACCGAGATAAATACAGAGGAGCATCACTTCCCCTATGCATACCTTTCCAAGGTGAAATCATTACATTGTTGACCTGAAACTGAGTGCCTCCTCCATAAGTCCTTCTCACACGTGGACCATTTTACTGTTGAAACATGTTTTTCAAAATTGGCATTTGGGATTTGGGGATTTTGGTAAGCCAGTGCGTGCTTTCTGTCCCTGTCTGCCCCCTCCTCTGATATAACAAAGAAAGATTAGATTATATGTAAACTCCTGTCATTTTAGGGACTTTTTTACTTTTACTTAGTTGTAGCTGGATATTTACCAGCTTGGTAATTTTTGTTGCAGTGGCTGAGAAAGGGGATTTTGTTGCACTTCCTTGTTGCACCAAACATAAGGATGCATAAGAAACACACTTCCCCTTTTCGCTTTCGGTTTTGCATATTTTTGAATCCAGTGGGGCCATAGAACAGTACGTAAGTGAGCAATACAAAAGAAAACAGAAAGACACTTTACCCATTAGAGAGTGACAGACACTTTGCCCCACATTTCACAACAGAGGTCATTGAGAGCTGAGGGAAGCACACTGTGTGGTAAGTCAGTGATGGGTGAGTGACAGGGCTTAAGAGTCGGCTTCTGTTTGTCATTGTTAATTACTGTTAACATGTCTGACTGCCTGGCACTGACTGCACTGTAAAAGAAGAAGCGTGAAATCCCATCAGATTGTACAATCATGTGTTACAAACACTCATATATAAACACATAACTATGTTTATATATGAGTGCCTGGTGGTAGATAGCTTGGTTGGCAGGCACTTGGGGGTGGAGTCTGCCCTCATATTAGTTTGTTGAATAGGCTGCTACTCAGCTTTCTGAAACTGAAAATTTTTCATTACAGTTTCAAATTAATAATCTCTGTGAATTTTATTTTTATCTATACCTAGGTAAGTAGTTATAACAGAGAATTTTATATTTGACAATATTATTTGCATGAAGTCCTGACCCAGTTCCCCCAAACTCCAGTGGGCATTTTAGTTTTTTTTCAGCTAGTTGTTTTAATTTTTGCATTTTATTTTTTATTTTTTGGTCATCCTGAGGCAGCTGTTCAGCAAAAAAGATAACTAAAATCCACTTTTCACTACCTCTCCAGCAAGAATTAAAACAGATAGACATGGTGAGAGAAGCCGGTGAATATAGTGGAGCATCAAGAGCTGAGACATCAAAGGATAAATATAGTATTTATATTTGTCTAGTCAAGTCAGTTTTATTACTATAGCGCCAGTTTACATCAGAAGATACCTCAAGCCACATGTGGCTAGATGATATGACTTCATATGATACTGCTCTTTAGCCGTTTGTAAAGAGTGAGAATATGTCAATTTTTTTTTCCCACTGCCCCAAAAATACCAGTGTATTATTTCTGTTGTAATGAAAGTCCATCAGTACCTAACCTTCAAGGATGATTAAATATTAACTGAGGCCCAACACCAACCACATTTTATATTATATATATATATATATTATATCCTACTAAAATTTTATGAATTGTGTTGGTTTTATAAGCCTCCATAGTGATACAGTGATACCTCATCTGGACTCAAACCAGGGACATACAACCCTGTTGTTGATAGTGTTTGAGAGAAGGGCTGTACCAGTGAGAGGTAGCATGACATGAATGCTTATTCTACAGAGAAAGCATAGAGAGGTTCTGTATTTGTCACACTCAGAGACTCTCACAGTTTTTTCTCTTGCAAGTTTTTTGCAATCTTTTTTCCTGGAAATCATAGGCTCCCATTCAACACTGATTGCAGTTATAATCCTGTCAGCAACTGTTTCATTTTGCCAGAAAGAAGACCTGAAGATGTGATTGCACATCTTGTTGCCTCTTTACTGCCATCAAAAATATATGTACCAGTATACCTTAATTGAAACTGAAAATTAGTTGAATGAAGTGAGGCATTTAGCAGTTTAGTGAACTCCTGTGTGGAAAAATTACTAGTTGTCTCATTAATGTGATAGATGTCATCTGTTAGTACAACATCATGTCCCTGTCAACCGTTTTTACGGGATGTTTTTAATAAGTCTGACTTCCTGGATGCCAAATAAACCTGCAGAACAGACACTACTTAGCAGTTTATGATAAATACATGGTGGGTTTGTAAGAAAAAAAACCTTCCTCTCCTGGGCAGTTGGTAATGGTTTTCTAAGTTTTATTCCTTATGGATAGTCATCTGCACTCCAATGTAAAACTTCACTGAAAACTTTTTTTTCTGGGGATGTGACATTTATCAAAACTTGTTTTTTACAGTTAGAATACCTCCAGGACATTATGATATAAACCGGTCGGTGCAGCTGATGTTTTTGGCACCACACACAGTAAACTTTTTATCTGTTTGGTGATAAAAATCTCTGCCTTAATACGATTTTACCCAGCATGATTAACTGTGTGCTAGAGCTGCACTGTAAAATATTTATTAAAATACACTGCAGTCATCGCTCACCTTAAATGTTCATGAGAGTGATGAATGTTTCCCAGCCCACTGTTTTTTTTTTACTAAGTGAGAAAAGTCCTACAGCCTTGCAAGTTGGCTGTGGCAACTGATCTGAGATGAAGTTGGCTTTGAAAATCCCATCATGTACATCAAGTCAGAGCTGTAAATATCATTCTGGCAGTCAGCAGAGGGATCCCTATGGGTTTCAATATGTTGCAGGACTCCTGCTGGTGTATGACAGGATGCATATGTGGTCTCTGTAAGGTGTCCCTGTATGTTTTTAAAAAATCAACCTAATGAGGCCTGGGGTTACATCCCAAAATCAAATCTCAGTGTCAATGACATAGTGGCTGTGTGAAGCTGCTTTGACATGCTAATTTGGGCACGCTAACTTGCCCACAATGACAATACTACATGTTTTGCAGGTGCAGTGTTCACCACCATGTTCACCATTTTAACAAGCATTCAGACTGAAATCATCTCTGCTTTAAGTACAAGAGGCTGCGTGACAACAGTTCATCATTAGTTTTATAAATATGTGGACATAAACTATATCACAAATTAAAATTCAGACCTGATAAAGATGTGAGATGAAAATATGAAAGTCTACATGAAGTATTATTACAAACCAGTAGGTGTTATTTCACTCAAAACCACAGATGTTAACCTCACGGTGGCTTGAAATAGAAAGGCAGCAGATAACACTCTTTTGCCACTATTGAAAGTTGTACCAAATTTCATTGCATTACTTCCAACAGTATTGTCAAGACACAAGACCAAAAACCACAAAGGTAAAGTCTTTACTGTCTTTACAATCTTTCCTGTCAATCTTATCTATTAGTTGTTGACAATCAAAAGGAAAGTGAAGTACAGGTTTTCTGATATATTGAGACATATTTGTGGTTTTCACCCAGTTTTGAAATACATGAGGACATTGACCTCGGCTTTTCCACTTTAGCTCTACCCGGTTCTTCTGTGTCTCACTTCAAAAAGTCCAGGCCAAAACAGTAGTTTTAGCAGGAATTGGGTATTTTAGTGGCTCTGCACTTGAGAGAGAGAGAGAGAGAGAAATCTGTGGGCTTTCCACTAGCCTTTATCTGACCCAGCCAGCTGTCAGGTTTCTTCTGTCTGTCTCAGTGGCCTCACACACATCTCAGGGGATTTTTACACGAATCTCTTTTCATACTCTCATTGAGACTTTTACACACTTCCACTGTTGTTGCTGCCATGAGGCCGTGAACAGGCTCTCTATCTGTGGGAGAGTGGCAGCTTTTTTGAGTGGTTGTATTGTGAATATTTTATTTTAACACTGGTTGGTGGAGTCAAAACATAGCTGCATGTTTCTGCATCATGCTGGAATTCAGTCTAGCTACAATCCTTTTTTTTTTCTTTTTTCAGCAGGCTTTGATATGGAGAAGGCAGCCCAGTGTTTTGACAGCTTCCAGAGTGTGATGGAGAGAAAAAATGGGGTGGAGGGGCAAAGGGAAAGACATGGGGGAGGAAAAAGGAGTGGAGGGGGGAGGTGGGTGTGGCCGAGAAGGAATCCGGAGCTGCTCAATGTCAAACAAGGAGGACTGCAGGGAAAAAATAAAAGAATAGGGGCAGGTTAGAAGGACAGGCTTATCAGAGCGTTTGTTAAGATGGGGGGGGCGCAAACTGGCTGCCTGACCCACAACAGGATGGAGAAGTGCTTCAAAGAGAAGAGATACACAGAGGAGCACATGGAAAGACGTAAAAATATGTACTGTACCTCCCGCTCTCTTACACACATGCTCACATTATGTCGAGTAACACTGCAGAAAGGCTTGAGGTGTATGGATATTTAATGAAACCCCCCACCCACTCTCATCCTCCACCAAATCTGCTCACTAGCATGGGGAGTCCAATGGAGGAGGAAGTGGAAAAGTAGGGCACGTCTGCAGATTTAATGAGGCAAAAAAGCGCTGTATGACAAGCTTATGTTTTCTCCTCCAGCAGCGCTACTCTCTTCAAAAGACAGACTCCATTCTCTACTGACACTGAGCCACAGAACTCAGCTTTATTGAGGCCATCCCATATACGATTTCATTCAATTGTAAAATGTGGATTTTTGTGGATACTTAGCAGTATGGGGACCAGAGCCCCATCTACTGCATGTCACCACAATCGTGTTTGATCGTTTTTAGAGTGTAATCCCATTGAGTAGGCTTACAGTGCATTAAATTTCAAGCCCCTTTTCATTTCCGAGGCGTATTAGGTGGAGTCACAACACAGTGTTGGAGGATAATTACTCAGACATCATTAACTCAAGAGTTCTCCTTGTATTTTGAAACCAGTAGGCGGAATAATGTTTAAAAAATTTGGACTGGGGTGAACAAGGAGCTATTAGCATAAAGTGCAGAAGTGACAACAGAAGAAGTTCTCAGATGATCATGAGGCCTGAGGGAGAGGCAGCCTGAGGATCTGCGGTGCTAGTCCCTACATGGCCATCTCTGATCCAACCACAGAGCTCTGAAAACAGACTCTATTTTAGTAGAGATGTGCTCAAGCTGATTTCACCTGGGGGTATTCTGGTTGCTAAAACAGGGACACACAATCATTCTGTCTCCTTTGGTATGACTGAAGAGCACACCCACATACAAATAGGCACAAATGTAAATACTTAACAGCAAGTGCACATACCTAAGAAGCAGTCTGCGCTGGCCCCGGTGAAGACTAAAGACAACACAAGCAGCCATGTATCCAGAAACAGCTGAATATGTGGCTAATTACATCTTGAGGTAGGTCGCATTTCTGACCTTGTCTAGCAGATCTTACACCAAGTCATTGTATCTGTAATTGAGGACAGGGGTTGTGTTCAACAAGGTGGCCGAGTTTTTACTTGGATATTTGTTCAATAGGTGTCAGTCTTTGTCGAATGGTGGTCAGCGGTCAGGGTGAGTTAGTTTTAGTCTCAAAGTAAACATGTTAGATAGACCTTCATTAAGTATATAATCTCATCATCTCCCTTGTTTTATCTCTTCTGTGTCTCAAATATCACTGCTTGAAATCTAACGATAGCCACAAACTAGTACTGTTACATAAAAGCCCAGTGTTTACTTTTCCATTTGAAAAAGTCATGTGTTTCTTTCCCTCTCACCTCAGTCTGTAAAGAAAAATGCATCTCATCACGTTGCCTTTTAAAGTGTCTGTCATTTTCACCCCTGGTGAGCTGGAGGAAGAGGAAAGGTGGGGGCAGGTAGTGAGGGGAGGAAGAGAATGAAAGACGGATGCTGTTCAGAGTGCATTTGATTGCTGTCTGATTACAACTGCTCCTGGTGGGATGGATTCAGAGCCTGTCTGACAAAAATGCATGCACAAACACACACACACATGAATGGAAATCAGATAGCTGGACCTACTTCACCATCATAGTTGGGACATAGTCACAAATGCCTGTATCGAATGTGCTCAAACATCCACAGAGCGATTCTCAAAAGCAACTGGAGACATGCTGAGCTTTCCAAACAATAATGTTTTGATGTAATGCATTCAGTGCCTTATGGGACCATGGGACCGAGTTGAAACACACTCCACTTTCTCATGCTTGCATATTCTATACCATGTGACTGGCACTTTTGTTTTTGTCAGTGGTTTTATAATGGCTTTCTGCTCTGTCTGGGCTGGATATGGATGGGTCGAGCCTCTCTCATCGGGAGGAGATTGTGGAGAGTGTGTTATGTGTGTGTGTGTGTGTGTGTGGTTGTGGAAGAAAGTGTGCGGTCAAGCCAAGCGGGCCTGAAGATGGAGGGGAGGGGAGGTCGGTTTGGGGGATGAGTGGGTTGAGGTCTGAGGCCCCTTCCATGCCACCGTATCCCCAGGCATCCCTCTAAAGTTACCCACTGTCTGTGGCTGCGGCCAGCGGGTCTCACATCACTACATTCACTGAAGGCCCGCAGTAACCAGATAGGCCTAACTGGACCCACATCACCATCATATTTTGGTTGCTGTGTGGTTGTTCACACACACACACACATATATACACTCTTCCTCTTCATGCACCCTTCCTGCCTCGTCTCGTTTTACCGCTGCTAATCCTCTTTCCCATACCACAGTACAGGCCAGTTTATTACAGGTCCAGTGTGGTTATTGTGAGATGTGAAGTGCCAACAAGGGAAATCATTTATCACTAGCTTGAGCTGGCACTGTGACAACACTGCTAATACTGGCCAGTGTATGTGCTGGGCCAGTTACTACAAGAGAAATTCACTAGCAAGGACTGAAAGGAAAAGGGTGAAGGAGAGGAAGGGGAGTTAATTACTTTTGTTGGCATATGAGTCACACTGAGAAGCCTTGATGCTTCCTGTAGTTACACTCATGTTCAAAAACGGGCATCAACATCCTTCTATCATCTAAAACTGGACTGAAATATGTAAAGACCTTTTAGTGTGCATGCCCTTGCTTCTATGTCTGTGATTAAATAGGGCCACACAGCTAGGAAATGAACACACTGAGTAATGCTGTGGATGTATTGATTTTCTGTCTCTGCCTCCCTCTCTGGTCTCCTCTCCACCTCAACCCCCCTCCCCATGAAGGAAGCCTCGCCTGAGTCTGTACGAGCCCTTGTACGTGAGGCGCTACTGGAGGCCGGAGCTGCCCAGCTTCTCTACCCCTCACCAGGGAAGGGGAGGTTACTGGTGGAGCCCCCAGAGGTACCAGGAGGTGGGGTCTACGTGGAGGGACACACGCCACCGCCGCGTGGTCTTCCCTGGAAACACTGGCTTCTCCGATGTGCACTCAAGTTTGAATGCAGGCTATTGCCGCCTCCACCCCACCCTGGTGTGAGTGGCCCACTACAGATGCAGGCATTTGGGGGTCACAAGCATGCCTCCCTGCATGTGTGTGTGTGTCTTGTCTTTGTGCTTCTTGAGAGGCCTGCTTTTGACAAGCCTCTTCTTAAGCAGAAGTTTGTTGTCAGCACTCTGCGAGGAGCAGATGACAGACCGGTTAGCACTCACTCAACACTTTGCCGGTTTGTCAGAGGCCAGGCGTGGAGCCACAGTCAGGAGCCCTCCTCACGCTGTCACCATGCTTGTATGTCACCACAGCCACATCTTCACACAGGGGCCATTACGCCTGTCACAAGGCATGTTCACCTACACGGTCACCTCCTCATCTGAGAGCATTCTGCCCACGTCCTGTCAGCTCTGTGCTCGTCACTGACCTGTAATATCTGCCACAGCAGTTCAATAATATTGACGGAAGGTGGATGGAAACATGGGAACTGGATGCTTTTATACCATCATAGAATTAGGGCTGGGGTTGTGCCACCGGTAAAATAAAAGTGTAGTTTTGAGGTAGCCTATTACCACGATTACGATTACTTTACAGCTCTATTCTGCTACGTTAAGCTTTCACAAGGATAATTTTTGAAAGACACTGTATATATAAATATCCTCTTAACCCCCCACCCACCCCCCAGCTATCCTAAATACCCCCACATCCCTCCAGGACCCAGACAACACTGACCTAAATGGATGGGCTGAGTAACAGCCCAGAGCATCTTGTTGTCATGACAGCAGAATGGTTGTAACTGTCTGTGTGTTTGTCACACTGATCTGATTTTTTTTTTACTGCTTTGTCGATTGAGGCAAGCAGAGAAAGGAAGAGGTGCCATGGACTAGGAGGTCCAAAGTGAGGCAGAGGAAACAAGTGAAGTGACTCTTTCGGCGAGTTGGGACAGAAAGGAAGAGGAAAAGAAAGAGGGAGGAAGAATAAGAGTACTTAATAAGTTGGGATGTTGAAAATGAGAGAAATTAGATGTGAGGCTCTGGAGAGTTCAGGAAGCATGGACAAAGAGAGGCACTTAAAATGGAAAGAGATGTTTTTGATTGAAAGAGAGAAAGATTGATGTTCGGGGGGAAAAAAGAGAGTGAAAAAAAAGAAGTGGAAAGAGAGAAAAAGCCAGGGGGCTAATGGGCTCGTGGCTAATCAATCCTGAGTGATGGCCACTTTGGAGTGGGCCAAGCTGACAGATGGAGACCATCCTTTTGCTTTAGCTCTCCCCTGACTCCCAGACTCCCAACTCCCCACACCAGAGCATATCAGCACCCACCCCACCCTCCAAGAGGACATTACGGGCATGCAACACACACAGAGACACACTCGGCCCAGCCAGCGTCCGTCAGCTCAGCCAATCCATTCGTCATGTAAGAAACAGGGGTTCGTACTGTTATTCCCGACATGGATGAGTTTGAATGAGTGCAGCATCAGTTGTAGATTGATTCTCCATAAGGATTGATTGGACTAAATGAGCGTTGGGATCGATTGCTGGAGATAGGAGGGGTTGAGGCTGAATGAGTTACTACTCAGGCAAGCACATGGTATTTTTGTGCACTTGTTCTAGGCGAGTAGAAAGAGGGGAAACTGTTCCATTTATACAAGATTACTGTATAAATCAGTGATGTGCCACCGCGGCAAGAGAGACACATTTTCCACATGGCTGTGCAAACCCTCAGCATGTGGACAGAAACGGACACGAGGATAATGAATGGAAAAAATGGGAAAATAGATTTTGCTTTAAGACTCTTGAGGTGGTGTGGTTCTTTTAAAATACACAGGGATGCTGAAATGCTTTTCAATAATGCTTGAAACTATTTTATAATATGATGTTACCCACGATGAAGCAATATCCACAGTCACCTTGTGGTAACAACAGTTGACAAAGCAAATGAATAATGTAATATTTCTACTTCTCCCACAGCATCACAGCTATAGTCTGGACATTAGAGGTTGTTTACAGTCTTCTACTGAAACCAAGCCAGGGTCCAAAGCGGCCAAACAAGAAAGCAGTGTCATAAATTGCACTCTGCTGGCCCTGTTAAAAAAGATTAAAGGGAAGAAAGTGCAATCCAGTGACAGGGTGCTTGGGCAGGGGTTGGATCTAGGGCTGCTATCAGCTCCTAAAGGACAGCAGGAGGGAGAGGAGGAGGAGGAGGAGGAGGAGGAGGAGGACAGCACTAAGGTTTCCACTGATAGATATTCAGCAGACAGTGACTTTCTGCCCACACTATCAGCAGGGATGCTGCCACTGGGTCATGCTCGCAGACATACAAGCCTCTTATGCTGCAAAATCGACAGCTGCAAGACTCCAGTAGCTACTGTGAGCTTGTTTGCTTCTGCATGTCTGTTCATCTGTGTGCACATGCATGTGTCACTCAGGTTTTCACTAAATCAGAGCTTTACACAATCCAGCACATTGTCTTTTCCGTCCTCTGCCAGCCGTTTTGCCGGGGAGCGGCTCTGATTTCCTCACCCAGCTGTCATGTCAACAGTCATTCAGTCGGTCGGTAAGACATTTAGTCAGGCAAAGTCGCAGTTCTTCCCCTAGATCCCGCTAGGGCTTAGATCCTTCACTTCCTGAGCCATGGAAAAGGGTCAAAGCACACACCACAGATGGCAGAACCTGGCCGAGTTTTGGAGAAATCCAATTCTGCTCATGGTCGGAGAGCTAGAAGGTCGAAAAGCCAGAGCGAGGGGAAAAAGAAATGGATCTGGCTGGAAATGAGGGAGGAAACCGAGCAGAGGCAGGCCATGAGTGTGTTTCCACAACTCAGCACACACACACACACACACACACACACACACACACACACACACACTGGAACACATCCATTAGGATTAGGCCAGAATCTGTACTGCTTTACAGATCTTGAGGTGTTCTTTTAAAGTATATTCATTTTCACACCGACCAGGGTTAAGCTTCAATGGCGCTGACTTTGCACCGATGTATGCTGGTGAGATCACAAGCACTCCTATGTCTTTCTCAGTGGTGAATAGCACCTTTGAGAACAGAAGCTTCTAACCCACTGACATTTTGAAAAGTAAAGTCTGGCCTGTTGCTGCCGTGAGAAAATCACCTGCTGCGCTTGGTAATTGAACGACGCTGTTCTGCTATTATTATCCCAGTTCACCTCAGAGAGGCAGACATGCTCAATAATGAAGTCTTTGGTAATTAAGTTAGGTGATTGGGGACCTGATATATAATTAAACTCACAGGGAATAGTATTGTATTGTCTCTGTTTCACTGTTGGCTCTTTTTAATCCTAGAGGAAATGAAAAATCCATATTTGTGGCCTTCAGTGTTTAGCAAGTGCTCAACAGAAAAGGTATTTATTTACATTTATTACTCAGCACAGCCCCCACACTGGTATCATCCTCTCTTAAATGAGATAGATACAACTTTTACTCTGAACAAATGACTCTGCCTGGGTGCTCGGAGACAGGGACTAGAAATCAGATAAGTGAGGTGCCAATGCTTGCCAAGCACCCTTTTTGTCACACCCTCTTTGTCGATGCGTGGCGTGTCCAGTGAAAGATGACGCCGGGCAGCAGAAGGCGACGTGCTGAACAGGTGACAACACAGCCCTGGTCGCTCCCTGAGACGGCCGGCCAGGCTCAGTTTACTGAAGAAAGTCTCAGAGCAGATGGTGTCCAAGGAAGTGAATTAGCTCTGAGAGGCCATGTCCATACACACCAGATGGGAGTAGAGGAAGAGACAAAGAAACTGGGGGGAAAAAAACAATGACATAAAGACAAATCAGCCAAGGTGGAGAGGGGGCACGAGCATGCGGCCAGTGTGGCTTTGTGTGGGCTCATTTGTTTGTTTGCTGGTGTGTGTTTGCGTCTTTGTTGGCCTGACGCAAGCCTCAGCCAAGTTCACGGGCTGTGATTATACCCATTCACTGACTCATTAATAGTCCAGATCTCATGTGTAACACTTCTCATTTTGATGATAATTTTACACGTGTTGTTCAAGGCAAAGCTGGTCAAACATGCTAAATTGTGTTTTGTTCTCTGCTTGAAAAGGTGGCGGTACCGCTGGCAAAAACTGAGGGAGCGGGTGCCTCAAGTGCTGAAAGGAAGAGAATAAGAAAATGAAGCTTTCAACAAATAAAGCCCACGCAGATGTGCCCTTCAACCTGTTTCTAATCTTTTCTCTTTTGGTCCTTCTCAAGTAACTTTGTCCTACGAAGTTACTTTAGCTCCTCAGAGCGAATGCAGCACCCTGACACTTGATACGTACATATCACACAGTGACAAATTGCTCTTTGGAAAACAGAAATGACTGCTGCAATTTGTGTTGGAGCTGGAGGGAAACAACCATGTTTTGGTCAAGGTAATCTCACAGTGTCAGTGGCTCAGGAATGGGCTGTGGAATGTTAATATGGGGGGAAAAAGGGCAACATGACTTAAATGCCACACAGATGTGGCCTATCAGTGATGCAATCTCACAAGGAAATGAGATGTAGGGTACTTAGGCTATGTTGGAAGCTGTTAAATTCATGTGCTGACTGTATTTGAGGCTGTGAATGTAACCTAACTCTGAAAATGTCCCTGGCTATCTTGTTTTTCAATCTCCCTCTCTCCACGCCCCTCCACAGCCCATCTGGCTGTGATTATTGGTCGTGGTCTAATCCAGCGCCGTGTCCCTTTTTGACACAATGGGGAGGGCCAACCCTCTGTTGTCT
>CM076661.1:23319967-23336165 GCA_038496675.1 Rachycentron canadum
TATATATATATATATATATATATATAGCATGTTTATTATCTTTTGTCTAACTTCCTATGTGTTTTTTTTCTCAATACAGAGCAAAACCAGCTTGAAAGGAAGAGGGGCAGACGAAAGAAGAATCAAGCCAAGGGAAGGATGTGAAGGACAGGATGAGGTGAAGAAATATACTGGAGGGAACCTGTAAAAAGTTATTTATACCCTCCTATTCAGACGACTAAAGGACAGACAGGGAGGCAGACTAACAAGCATACAACCAATATAGAGGGGGAGGAATAAAACCAGGTGCCTGAACCAGACAGTGTGCAATCAAAAGTGAAGATGGAAAATCCAAGGGTGAAATTTTTAGATAGCTGGAGAAGCCTTTGTGATCTGAACCAAAGCCAGACATAATGTAACAGATGTTAGCAGCAAAGAGCAGGTAAAGGCTTACAATACAGTCTTGAGGGGAGGGGGTGACAGATAACACAGAGAGCTGTTATTTTTTCATACAATTCACCTGTATTACATTGGCACATTTTATTGTGGCCGTGAAACTATGCTTGCTTAAAGATATGTCTGAACTATAACTCATATAATTCATGCTTTATGGACCAAATACCAACTCAAACCTGGATTCTTGTCGTGCATTTGCAGAAAGGTCTTGCAAATATGTTTTCTTAAAAACATTTCATAGCACTAATGGAAAAAAAAAATTTTTTTCTTCTTGAAAACATATCAAACTCATCAACGTATCAAATCTATTATAAACTATAATCAATGTGTGTCTGGGGGGTGACGTGCTGCTTTGCTGTTTTAATACAATTGTTTAAACTGTAAGTAATTAGAATAACTGTGATATTACACTAATAAAAGTTATTGCTTTTATGTGGTTTCACTACTAGGCTAACTACTTCTCAATAAGAAAGTTGGAGGTCGTTAGCCTAGCTTGCTAATGTTAGCACTGATTCTCATTACATATTACTTTTCATTTTTGACATTTTTGACATTTAAACATTGCGCCATAGTCAAATTTCCACTCAGTGTGTTTACGCCACATTACACAGAGGTGGAGGTCTAGCTAGCTGTTAGTTAGATGTCTATCTCTGGAGGATGCTGATGGAGGTCTCCACAAAACCATAAATCAAATAACCAATACAAAATTCTGCAGTAATCTGGCAGCATATTGACAGCATGTGCATTAAAATCAATCTTTTTTGGCCTTGATGACTTAAAGAATCAGAGAACACAGAGAGGAAAGAAAGCTGACTTCATGTTATGCAGACACACTCAACCATGTCCATAAAAACATATGTAACTGTAATTTTTCCCGTTCTTTTTTTTTTTTTTTTAAATGTATTCCCTCTAGACTGTTTCTGAGCTCTGTTTTGGAGGCCAAAATGGAGAGGAAGAAAGAAAAAGAAGAAGCCGTTTCAATTGTATCTCTATTAGTGTGGACACGGCCTATGTAGAGCCCAGAGGGTGGGGAGGGTCAAACTATCACCTTTCTGCCCCTCAGTCTCCCACAGCTGCCACCTCAAAAAGCCCTTGCTACATACTGCACACACACTCTTGCTTTCTGTCACATACACACATTAAACACACACCCAGACCGACAGCAAACCAGGTGGGAGTCCAAAGACGTTTCTTAGAAATCACCAAACATCAGCCGCATTCAACTGCCAACTTTCTCTGTAATTTAGGAGAGGTTTTTGTGAGCTCCCACAATTCACCAAGGGACACTTGTGTGGCACTTGTGGTGGGTCAGATTAATGCGGGCATGCTGTGTGGCACTCTGTGTTGGCACAAGGCACTTAACCTACTTCCATGAAAGCATTAAGACCCAGTCATGTTAAGAGTCTAAGCCAGGGGCCAGGAAAACATCAAGCATTTGATTTGATGGCCTTTTCTGATGAAATTCAGCACTCCCATCTGAACAATAACATAATGTTAACAGTGTTTTCATAGATGGAAATCACAAGGTGTGATAAGATATGACTGAGGAGCAGAGGCCAATTGTAATGACCCATAAACTGCAGTAATCAGCTTAGAAGTTCACAGCAGCTCCTGAGAGTTATATAGAGGCTGCATGGTAAAACCACGATGCATTATGAAATAAAGAGCTCAATGCTTCCCCTAACAGAGTAATGTTATTGAGTTATCCCATAACTGGCTCAGCCAAATCCGCCTGCTGCACTTTGCTTAATGTATAACAGCTGGTGGCAGCTGGGGCCTGTGGCAGCCATGATGGATGTGATGTCATATCGCAATTCCCGCCCACCCTGACCTCCCATGATTCCTCATCTATTGCCAGCTCCAGTAGAGTGGTGAGTGCTTCTAGAAATGAGATTTTCCAGAATCTTATTCCTTTACTGTTGCACTGTATCTGTGGTATGAGGACTAATGTCCTCTTCCTGCACTTAATCATATCTGTCTTATATTTCGACCATGGTCCTGCCTTCTCATCTCCCACCTTCTCTGTTGAAATCAAGGAAGCGCTTGGTGTTATTGGTGTTGGGTGGGCATTAACCCCACAGCACTATATGAACTACACTGAATCAACAGTGTTTTAGTATTTGCTATTTGTAAGTCTTCTCTGCCCCAGAACAAGGTTTTTCTTGCAGGGAGCATGTGGTGATGATTGTAACTTAACAAGAGCTTCAACCACCGTTGCAAGTCAAGAGGTTATAATACACCATCTGAGCAGCACTATGTCTTCAGGGCAGATTGGAGGCTGGAGTGGGTCACTCTCTGAAAGTGACAAGACAGGCTAGCTGTGGCTAGCTGCTTAGCATGCTACCTTCAGTAGAAGAAAAGATATGATGGAGACAAGAGTTGACATTCCTTTCCACCATAAGAGACAGCTCTTGGTGAATAAAGTTATGAAGTTTGATGCTGAACCCACAACATTTCTTTTGGATTGGTAAGTTGTTAGCTGTCAATGCTAACACTGGCTATTTAAAAAGAAATTGTTAGAAATAGTGCATTTAACCACAGTGGCAATATACTGAAAAATGTTCCAGCAAATTGTTGTTTTGTGAGATTGTCCAACACTTGAGGCTTAAGAATCTAAGCTAGTCATCCTATTAGTATGCAACAGATCACAGAATGTTCAAATGGGAGCGCTCTCTCTCACTCTCTCAGAATAAAGGTGAAAATATCCCCAAGAAAATGACTTGAAAAAATGGGAACCTGTTGAATTTGTCTTCCAGCACCTGGCTGTTCAGACAGTGAAACCAATCTTAGTATCAGCTTTGGGATAGTTGGAGGTTCGGTGATGGAGGTGCAATATATGTACACATTTTATGTCTTTTATGTGTTTACAGTGGGCTGATGGTGTCTACGTTCTTGCCCTCGTAAGACAGACACCAGACGTGAGGTTCTTCATGTTGAAACTCCTTCATTCATGTGATCCCCATACCAAATGAATTCCATCACTGTTGTCATGGCATTGTCATGGCAACCACTTAGACCCCTGTCACTGATGCTGCTGCTCAGTCAACAGGGAAAGTGAGAGCCAGACTCAGAGTGAGAAAAAAGCAATATAAGGGCAGGGGGAGGTCGAAGGGGGAAGATGTGGGGTTTGAAATGACAGGAAGAGATTTAGAGTGAAGGACAAGACAGAGCGTAAATATTTCATGTGATCTGACCATCAAGACATTTTCATAAAGTATGAAAGCAGTGGCTGAAATGAGTGACTTAGGGCTTTACACAGATCCAATTCTGTTAACAGGCACATCTACTATA
The DNA here is from genome assembly GCA_038496675.1 of Rachycentron canadum. Taxonomy (NCBI): domain Eukaryota; kingdom Metazoa; phylum Chordata; class Actinopteri; order Carangiformes; family Rachycentridae; genus Rachycentron; species Rachycentron canadum. The sequence goes on from CM076661.1 coordinate 23,323,694, forward strand.
ACTGTCCCCTCCTCTCTCTCCTGCAGGGATACTGGAAAAGAGCTGTGATGCACAGCAGGTACATGGTTTATTAATGATCATGACTCTATTTTGGGACTCCATGTGAAGAGCAGTCGCCTAAGAGGGCAAATAATGTACAGAAGACATACTTGATCTTTACATAGCTGAGGGCATATAGGCCATTATTCTCCTTTTAATCTGTGTTAAAGCATAGAAACATAAACATGCAAGACTATATCCAAATTTCATCATCACATAACCATATGTTGGGTTTCATCACTTTTTCCATTCTCATTTAGTCTCATACAATCAAAAATAAACTGAACCCTTCTTCCTCCATCTGTTTCCCTCTTTCTGTCTCGTTTTTGTTTCTCTCTACTTTCACACTACACATAGACGCACACGTGGATACACACACACACACATGCATATTTCACTTTGCCCTGAGACAAGCACACCACTCTACCCTCCCTTCAGGCTGGGAGGTACAAGACTAATCCATTTGCACAGTGGCAGAGGGGAGAGAGGAGCGACCAGAGGGACCAACATGGACAGAAAGAGAGGAGAAGGAGGGTTGAAAAAGAGTCACACGCAGTTGGCTGTAATTTGACAGAGACATTACTATATCTTTTACATTTAGACAATGACATTCAAAGTGTGTAGTGAAAGATGATGATGAAGATGTGACACGCACCCTTGGGGAACATTGTGCAATCTACTCACCACGTGCATCTAATAAACAGTTAAATTATTAACATTGTCTACTTGCTAAACAATATTAGCAGTCTGAAAACAAGACATTGTGACTTATTTGTGTGCGAAAGTCTGCTACTCTTTGATGTATCAGTGGATGATAAGTGACATGTAATGATGCAAGCTGATGAAAAAGTGAAAAGGGGCTCAGCAAGGGGATGTGCTTCATGTACATACAGAGAGCAAGTCAAGGCTGATGAGAGGTGTCTTAATCTATACAAGGATGTAGCTGAGCCTGTGGGAGGTGGGTAAACAATTGGAGAAAGAGGTGAGAAACTACCTCTGACAGTGGATTGGGTTAGATAAGGTGATATGGAAAACCTGTGCCTGTTTGCAAACCTCAGCAATCTTACAAACACCGGCGGTCAAACATGTCGTCTGTTTGAAAACCCACAACTCCTGGACGGGCTTTCATCACCGTTGTGTCATGACTGTCTACACAGTTGCTAGAGAGGCCTAGTCCAAAGTAAAGATAAGTATCTTTCCATTACAGTGGTCTCCTCTTCATCCGTTATACTCATCTGAAAGGTGCATCTTCCTATTGATTTCCTCCACCTGCCAAAAGCTTGGTGAACAGCTGCTTGGTTGGACAGCCACATTATTCAAGCTGGACACTTAGCAGATATCAATAATCAGCCATTTCCCTCTTCTCTATTTGCAATAACAAGGCCATGCATCAGGCCCAACAGTCACTAGGTTTCTGCCAAACTGCTTGAGGCTCCAAACTCCTTCAGCGCTTATAAGGTGATTCAGGCTGTAGTTGGACAAATGAAAAAGGAAGATGGGTCTATAGGTTTGGACATTGGAAACATGCCCAGCAGTGACGGTTGTTGTGTTTATATCCAGCTCTGAATGCTCAGGCATTCAGCTCATTAAGCTTTATTTCTGCCTATAGCCAAGTCAATATTGCCCTGAAAAAACCTCTTGTTAGACTGTGACACTCCACCTTGGGAACTCACACACATGTGACATGACATCGATCAAACTGAAAACTGTGTCCTTGAACAACTTTGAGTGTGTTTGTGTGAGTGCAGGGATGGGTGAGCGGCGTACACACAGGTGTGATGTGGATTGTTGTGTTAACTCAGAGCCAAGCATGACCCTCTAAAGGTTTGAGGTATTTGATGATAGCACAGGAGCCGAGATAAAGCCAGTCAAAGTGCTTCGCCGCAGCTAGTCGTTAATTACACCGGCTCACCCTGACCTTGAGGAGCCTGGGGTCACTCGGCCCATTAGCAGAGACAACTTGCCTCCACCTAGGCAGCTTTCTCATGACACCCCCATAAATCTCCCTAAATACGGATAAGAATCCTCTAAATGCTCTGCAGAGAGAATAAAACCAGATGACACAGTTTAATAAGAGACAACATTTTTTTAAAGCATTTTATTACCAACCCAAATCCTGTAATAAAAGGTTCTGGGAATTCTGGGAACTTTTCCTTTTCTGTCCACTCTCAGACTACTGGAAGGTAAGAGTATGATCATTTTGGATACCTCCATACTTGGAAATTTGCAGATAAAATTCGACACCATGGAATTTTTCAGGAATGAGCCCCTTTTGGGCAAATTCTTTAGCAAATGAAAGAGGAGCTGCCCCATAACTAGTTGCATTGACATCCATCATATTCAGCAGGAAGAAATTATGACACCAAATAGCCTTGATAGTTCAACAGTCTTTGCTTACCAGAATGAAACCACCACTGTCCCTGAGGGCACTCTGTACCAGAAATCAGGCCACAATGGACAGTGATCAAATTGCTCCTGTTATGCATCAGTCCAGTCATCTCCCAGTGACACAGGTTATGTGCTTATGTTACACATCTATAGGCTTAAATCCCCAACTGACATCAATAAAGAACTGACAATCTCATCAAATTGTGTCCATCTATATATATATATATATATATATCAAAACCATTGTTGTTGGGTTCAAGCAGATTATCTCCCACACTGTCCTGAATGGGGCCTGATCGGCTTACATGTTGGGTATTTGAGGATGTCATGGAGGTGCAGGAGCACCTGATCATATGGCGCTCAACCTCCTGCACCAACCAATGCCCTTGGCCCCAATGCCAGTTGTCACCCCAGTCCCTCCTGATGGCTGGAGCTCCATTGTGGATTGATACTGAAAGTCTTCTAACTGCTTTCCAATTGATCTCCAGTCCCAGCTCATCAGTGACCCATGATAACCTTGTTAGTAAGCCCAGAGGGGAAGACACACAAAGAAAGCATCCCCCTTTGGAACTGACAAATGACTTACAGTTCTCTCAGCTTTTGTCAGAGCAGGTGTCTTTCATATTGTACCTGTCAGTGGGAGATATATTCATCCCATTTAGTTTTTAATGTATCTTTCTCTCAGGGCGGTATCTTTGGCTCTGACAAAGAGTAAATGTACACGAGAATAAAATGGGCAGCAACAGTAAATCTTTGCCCAACCTGACTGTGCTCATTTCCTGATGAGACACAAACATAAATAACTGCCCACAGTATCCACACCCTTACTTCAGTGCACCTCCCTCCCTATCCCCTGTTTCAGCCAATCAATCCCCAATCAATCATTTTTAACCACTGACAACCAGTAACCACAATGTTCCAGGCTAACTGGAGCCTGGATTGTGGGAGGTCAGTGCAGACTCCATGGGGCAGGTTGGTCAAGCTAGAATAGATCAATGCTAGCTGTCTCAGCAGACCAATGGAGATGAGGTCAGTGCTGCACTGCAAACACAGTCAGGCAATTCTAGATCAATCAAAGCACCGATAGCATGGCAGTAAACATGCTGGCACGGTGGAGGAAAAGGCAAGCTGGACTGCCAGAAGTCTCGCTAAGTGCAATACCACTGACAATGTGATGATAAAGTTGTGAAGCCTGGCTAGAGGTTAAAGCCAGCAGGCTGGGTGAGATTGTGACAAGCAGCGTCTTTTGTCTTTGTTGCCTGGTAGCCGTTAATCTAATAAGGAGAGGGAACTGTACATTACTACACCCTTGAGGCTGGACACTCCTCACCTCATTTGCATGACTGACATCTGAGGTCTTCAGGCGATCACCCAAACCCACGGATACAGCAGGAAATTAAAGACATAGTCAAACAAAAAGTAAAATACATTTTCCAGGTTCTAATCCTGTGTCCCTCCATGTTAATTGTTGTTGTACTGTCTGTTAATTGTCAAATCTATGTAACTAAACTTTACTAAATCTGTAAAATGTTCCAATCTTTATTGTGAGTCATAGTGATCTTAGGAGAGTAAACACAACACTCAATAAATATGCGAAAAGTACTTAACCTGGCTCATCACTTCAAACAGTTACTATTAGTTGCCATTAGTTATCTTGGGGGTTGTAGTAGCTAACTGAACAATGCCAAAGCAGGAGTTGTGTTTTTGGTTCTCAGTTTACAGAAACCTCCTTCCTCTGATCTAACGCTGCATTCACAGGATACTGGCAGAAGAAGAACTGGAAAAACATGCCTTATTCCAACATTGGAGTGTTCAAACGTTATTTTTAGATAGTTAGCCATAATACTAAGATTGTAGTCACACCAGATGAATGAACTAATTTCTTTTGCATGTGTATTGCTATGTATTTGTAGCAGTTTGCTGTCAGGTAAGACCAAATAAAGAAACTGTTAAGATTTGCAATAATATTTGTTCATAGCTTTGTGGGACACTGTGTCATTGATGTCGAGCTCCCATGAAAAGATAAAATCACTCCAGCTTTATCATGACTTCGGCAAAGACAGTGTTAGCTAATGTGCCACCATTAGCTTCCTTTGTGTTTCTTTGCATAATAAACATGTGACAATCAGGTTACGTGTCCCCTCGATGCCACTGTTGAGCTCAGAACATCTCTCAACACCGAAGTTTAAATAACCCAGACTTAACACTTCACCTCATCTCCTGAATGATTTAATAACTCCCAGAGATTTTCATGCCACAGTGATGGGCCAGCACTGGGTCAAACGGAGCTATTTTCATGCAACCATGTTTTGATAAACTGTAGGAGGACAAGACGGGGAATTGGGGGCAAGAGATAGAAGGGGTGGGTTATAAATAGGTCACTCACAAACAAGCGCAACAAACTGCAATGATGCTCCATGACAACCCAGCTGCAATGGCAGATGGATAAAATGGGAAAGTGGAGCAAAAAGGACAAGCAAATAATGAATCACGCCAAAGCAGCGTGAACATACAAAACTGGAGTTGTGTTGCCATACTACCTCTGCTGCATTTTTTTGCAACTGAACTTACCCTCAGATCCGTGTAGTCTACTTTGTGCACTTACAGCGCAAATCAGTGTAATGAAACAGGAAATGAGGAGTCAATGACGGAGGTGGACTGGCTGTCTTTTTTTCAGTGTAGGAAGAGGCGCAGAGTCAATGCATCCGTTCCTCACACGGTTCATTAAAACACAATGGCCGAGACATTTATTTATTTTTGCTAGAGGCCTTTTTCTGTTGTCTACCATCTCTGCACCCTCACACTGGTGTGTGTGAGTGTGTTTGCTGGGAGGGGTCGGGTGCATTGTGAGGGGAGGGCAGACTCTTGGTAAACAGTCAAGGTTTGACTTCTTGCCGCTGTGCTGTAGAGAGAGACTGGATTACACTCCGACAGCTGCGATGAGTGTGGATGCAGTTTAAGCTGCAGACATAAGAACTAGACAGACAGCACATGCACACACACACACACATACACACACACACTGAATATACACATACTAATACACCCCCTGACACACTTGCAGAAAAACCCAAACTCACTACAATGTCTCATGCTGCACACAATAGTCAAACAGTCTCTGAGAGCAAATTAGAGAGATTTCAGTAATGGCTTTACTGCTTCAATGCAGATAAATACACAGATTAATACTCTGCCATTTGCAAATTATGATCACTATTCATTTTCTAGTTAGTTTGACATGGTATTAGTCTGTGACAGAGGGAACAACAACATGACCTCGTGACATTAAGCTCATTATGTCTAGACGGAACAAAATGCCATCCAAGAGCCTATTCTTCTTCTCAGTTCCACTCCTGGATGAGATTACAGTTGAATGATGATTTAAGAGGTGTCTCTGCAATTGTTTATTTCAAGATGAGGCTGGGTTGTTGATATCTGATGTCTGAGTCATTTACACAGGCTGGGTGATAACCCTCTCTCTCTCTCTCTCCCTCTCTTTTGGGCTCCCCTCCTCCCAGCCCACGCTGGACCGCCCGCTGAGGCACAGCAGGGCTGCCAGGTCATACTTAACACCAACCACAGCCTCTCCACAAACCTCCTCTCTCCCCATCCCCCATTCGCCTGCTCCCATCCCCCACCCGCTCCTTAAATCTGCATTACAATGAAGATGGTAGAGGAGAAGGACAAGGAGGGGGGCTTTTGAGGAGCTGGGGGAGAGAAAAAAAACTGACGGGGGTTCAGGGAGAGTGAAGAGCTCACAGACTGGCCAAGAAAAAAAAAACCCTCAGATTGCAGATAACCCAGAACTGAGCTAATGAGTCTGTCTGTGTGTGCATGTGTGTGTGTGGAGTAGCGACGGGGGTTAAATTCATTTGCATGTGGTTGCACGCAAGTGGTTGTTGTTGTATGTATGTCATTGTGTGTACTAAACAAACAACACTTATGCTGGCAGCTATTTCTGAGCAGCAGGGGAGATGTCCGTGTGGTCTTAAATCACTCAGGCCTTTTTAGAATATGCAGCAATGCAAAGCTGTCATGAAATATAGCCCATTATGTTTTATTGGCTGCTTTTAACAGTGTGGAGTGTGTCAAGCAATCTGTCCCTCTTCTTCCAGACCATTAAACTGATTCCACAAAGGATAATTGATTTCTGTCTGTCAGAGGGCATCTGACGTTTTGTGATATTTGACAGAAAGAGACATGAATTTAAAAAAAAATTGTGATGAAAATGACTTAGTTCCTCTTTTGAGATTGGCAGGCCCTTCAACCGTAATTCAAATCTTTTTGCACCACTTCTTAATAAAGCACATTTTATCACCATTATGAAGGGTATAGCTACACAGATATGTTTTGGTTTGAAATGCATCACTTTTTCCAAGTACGCTGACTGTCCATACTAGTACAAAGTTTTCAAGTCCCTGGAAACACTGCTGGCCCTGCTTGAGTTTGAAAACTCCGGGGTTGTGTTGTTGTCTGGACATGCAGAAAAACAGACTTTTGGAAATGATAAGGCAAAGATCCACCTCGCTTTCTGATTGGGTCTCAAGAGTTGCTATCTTGTCCTTGCTAGCAGCTGGTGTGCCTTTGAATTTAACATTTTAACATCAAAACTGCATTTTTTTTCTGCAAATACCCAACTGTAGAGCAGACAGTCAGATTCATATTAAACAAAAGAGATATTATGTTTATTAATAAGCTTAAGAGGTGCTTGCAGGCGAATGCTTTCAAACAAGTCTGATTAGCTTTTCCCTCTGCTTCCAGTTGGAAGCAGAGGGAGAAGCTAAGATAAGGTAAATGCTAACGTCGAAATGCTAACATACATAATGGTAACATGCTGATGTTAAGCATGTTTACCACGATCACCATCTTAAGTTAGCATGTTGGCTGACTTACATTTGCTAATTTTGCACTGAACACAAAATGAAAGTAAGGAATATGGGAATGTCATGTACAAAGTTTCATGAAAGTTAAGATATTTAATTCTGGACCAACTGACTGACTGACTACCATTGGCATCTGTAGATGGCTAAGTGTGAACGGCTAAATGCTATCTCAAGTATCATGCTGAAGGTGGGATAAACACCAGCCAAATGGTAGAAACATGGCAACCCAAATTTTTTTCTTATTAGTGGCATATTTGTCATCAATAAAACATTTGTGAATGATTTACCTTGACTTTTAATATCAATAATCTAAAGGGTGACTTTACAGAAATTTGTGTCTTCCAATCTGAAAAGCATCTGTCCAAAGTACATGAGGTACATGTGAACATGCAGACCTGCTCTGTCTGAGTCTGTTTGGATTAACTTTCCATTCTGTCTAAGGCTTGGAGTCTCTCCCATCGTGGTGTGTGTATGAGGGAGGAATTGCAAAAACTGCAAGAAAGCGTGGGAGGGATGAGGAGGGAGACTGGAGGAGGAAGAGCAGGCTGTGATAATGATGAATGAGATGATGGCACACTGACCTAGTAATGCTGCAGCGCTGTTGCCAGTGGGGATGAGCTGCCCTACTACTGTACGCCCCTGTCTGACACATACACACACACGTGCACACACACACACACACACATGGACTCTGCCTAGCCCCTATCCACTCCCTGTTTCACTCATCAAGGCTTTCTGCACTTCTTAACCCCTCACCCTCTCCTTTTACTTGTCTCACCATTTGTTTTTTCTCTTGCTGCCTTTTTACCTGGTCTGCATGTTTTGACAACAGATGGAAAAAATGCACCAGTGGGTGAATTTGATGATAATGACTCAAGCGTTGATAGTAGAGATAAACACACTGAAAGGGAGCGTGGATATGTACAATACATGAAACTGAGAGAAAGAATTTGTGATGAGGAGGAAAAAATAGAGCCTGACAAGGAGGTGGTGAGGGGAAAGGTTAAAAGGAAACCACGCTTCATTTCCCTGTGGTCACAGAGGTTGAGTGTTTCAGTTGCATAAGTGGTGGGAGTCAGAGTCATCTCAAATAAACAAGTTAGAGATGATAAGGAAAACAAAAACAACGTCAAAGCCATATCCTCTTGCATTCTTGCCCTTGACTGGGTTCCCACCAAATCACGTCCCACTGTATCAGCCAAAGACGTCGATAGAAGCTGGGGTTACCATGGTAACTGGCACTGTGGCGTGTCGGCGCACACACAGAAATGTCTGCCACCTTAGGCATGGAGAGGAGGAGATGGGGAGTGGGGGGATGTGAGGGAAGTCTACACCCATCAGGATGATTACTGTTGGTTTCCCTCCATTTTTAGGGAGAGGTTGTGTGTCCAAGCTTCCCCGTGATGCGAAGGACTATTTCATCAATGAGGCGTGTTCAAGCAATGCAAGCCTGCCTCAGCATTGGACATTCCAGCTAACATCCCTTCCTCCAGAGCCTCTGCCAGAGCCTGACAGACAGATACGTCTGCACAAGCCCCCGGCCAAGATGGCTGCCATGTGCAGCTTTGTTGGTCGCCTGCTGGTGAGGTCCTTTTTGCAGTCAATAAGCCAGTTGATCGAATTAATTAGCATTACAAAGGGCTTTCTTTTAAGTCTACGCACCCCTATTCATGCCAGTGAAGAGGGCTGTGCACCTGATTCTCCTTGTAATTAGGTGCTTGGCAATGCAAATGCTCTATTTATGCCAGACTAAATCAGACATATAAAATCAAATTTACATCTCAGCATACAAACAAAGCTGCTTAACACCACTTGTATTGTTGCATTTGCATTTGTTATACATTAAATGAAATGTTTTTATCTGAAACAGTCTTGTTGCTTTATATCATTCACTTTCTGCCTTTTCCTCACATTATTTCCTCAGATAAAATTATTTTATGACAGTGTCTCGTAGGATGGTATTGCATTATGTACTGGTGTATTTAGGACGCTAGCTCCTGAAAACTGCAACAAACTTTTACCCATGAATGTGTCACAAAACCATAGGACAGCACACAGGAAACAGGCTCTTGTTTTTGTGATTGTGTATGCATGAATTACTGACAAACTGATGAACCTTGGGAAATTACATATTCATCCTGCTGATATGCCTAAGTAATCTGCTCAAGGTGACTGTCATAAAGGCGACTTTTCTCCTCCCTGAAGCAGAAGGAACCCCAGAGACGTATTTCTGATTCTTTCCCCGTCATCCCAGTCCTCCTCCCTCTTCTCTCCTTTTCTCTCTCACTCTCTTTTTTACTCTTTCTCTACTTGTGATGCTCATCAGTTTGGCTCACTGAGAGAGAGAGAGAGAGAGAGACAATGGAGGCTTTTAGTGAGATTTGAGAGCTCGTCCTGTGTCAGGGCATGAAAAATGGGCAACCACACAAATAGGGGTATTGACTAGCTCAGCTTGGGAAAAAAATGTGTGAAGAAGCAGAAGTGTTATGGGTGACATATAAAATAAGTAGTCAGGTCGAGGCCAGGGGAAGCACCTCCAGCAATAATCTAATATGACTCAAAGAAATCAGGCCTTGCCATCACCAGTGTGTGTGTTGTGTAGAAAATAAATAGTTGGCTTTTATTGTCAGTTTTCACTATTATCACCTTTTGTCCGCTAAGTCTCTAACACCGAGTTGGTGAGGACAAATACATTTAATGTAGAATACAGCTAAAGTTTTATTCATCTTCTTAATGAAAGCTGAATTAAAATGATTAAAATGAAATGAAAACCACTTGTGTGAGAGCTAAATACAAAGCTATAGCAAAAGAAACTCTAGTCTCACTAACTGTTATATCTTGTTTTTTTAATCAACAACAACAACAACAAAAAAAACCTTAAGGTGAACGATTTCTCCCTATTTCCTGTTTCAATGCTACCTAAGCTAATCTGCTGTTGTTTCCAGCTACATACTGATGGTACACAAATGAAAATGTCCTGTTTTCTCAACAAGATAGCCATCAAACTAAAATGTTAAACTAGTCTTTAAACTAGACTTCTTGGATTTCTTGCTGTCACCCTCTAGACAGATCCAGGCTAACTGTTTTCCCTTGCTTCCTGTCTTTATGCTAAGCTTAGCTAACTGACCAGTAGGTCCATCTTAATTTTGCTGCCTCTGAAAATCTTTCCAAAATGTAAACTATTAATTTAAAAAAAGCTCAAATGGATAGATTCTTAGTGTCTTCTTGTTGTTTGTTAGGTTGAGGTAAGTTTGCTTTCAAGATATACACATAAATATCAAACTGTGTTTTAAGATGGGCAACCACTGCAAAACATGCATTTTAATGACTGAAAAACTGAAAAGGAGTTTAAGGACTAAAAAATCTTTTACAGTGCTCAGAGTGGCCAAAATGTAACACCAGTATCACTTGTTTTCTAAATGGTCCTCATCTATGAAGAAATCTCCTGAAAATGCTTTGTATGAGTGTTAAACCTGGGTTCAGCCTGGTCAGAAGTCTCTGCAGAGTCTTGGATGCCCTGCTGTGAAACACCTCTTTCTTGTGCTGATCAAACCAGAAACATCCCTTTGAAATCTGACAACCTTAATGTATAGACCTCATCAGAACAAGGACCCGACTCAGCCATGCCACTTCAGAGAGCAAGGATTGAGCTATGTGTGCAGTGTTTGGTGAGATGTGGGTTAAAAAACAGCTTTCCAATATGCTGTTGCTCTTCTTGACTCAGTCTGGAAGAATGTGTGGTGTGTTGGTGGTTGGTAAGGAGGGATTGGGGGGCAGATTTTGAACCCCTCAGGGTGTATTCCACTCTGGGAAGCTCAGCCCCCTGAACGGATGGAGATCATGCTCTGGGTAGCGTATGCATGCTTGGCATACCATGGCTGTGACATGTTTGTGAGCGTGCACATGTGTCGAGGGGGATGTTCTGTGTGTGATCGGACCAGTAGAAACAATGACAGGTTATAGAGGGAGACTTATGGACCTATAAAGGGATGCCTCAGATGAATACTTAAATAAGAGGAAATAATAAATTCCACATAATGAAGTCCATTAAAGTGGACAAGCAGACAGAGAGACATTTTGTTGACATGGGCTGATCTGTGGGATAAAAGGGGCCTTGTGAATGGGAAAGAAAGGCTAATTTGGTTAAGGTTTCCAGAATTAAGAGTTATTGCTTGAAAATGAGGCAGCTGGTGCATAAAAATGCATGTATGACCCCATCCCATGACTGGCCAGGCTATGGAAGCCATCCACTGGTTCTCGTAACTCAGCTTAAAACATTTGACCCCTGACCTCGCTGGATCACAAGAGGAGCCCATTGGGTTCGGGCTCTCAAAAAAAAAAAAAAAAAAAATGCAGTGTCATTGCTGTGATCGTGGGATTCACTCGTCTGGCCAAGAGACCTCATTACTGGCTGACAGGCTGATTCACTGTCTCCCGCCTGTGTCAGTGACAAAGCAGCCCCAGTGCCATCGCAAGGTCTCCACTGAGTACGAAGCTGACGGCGTGTTATGTAACGAGTTTACTCTTGGAAAGCTGGGCCTGTCACTCAAAATCCAGCGGGGGCCATTAAAATTCCTGGCCTCTCATTCAAATACACTTTTTCTCCACAGAAGAATCAGACCATCAAGATCATCTGAGAATTTGTTCAAGCTAAAGAAAGTCACCGAAACTCTAAAAGCCTTCTTGCCTCTTTAGAACTAAAAAGCTGCTTATTCACAACTTGCTTTAATGGGTTTCTCTGTGATTTCTCTGGAAAAAGCTGAGATTTGAGAAAAGCCATAAAAGAAATTAGCTGAATTTTGTGAAGCAGAAATATTGTTTGGTCTTCATTTCTCTTTCTTATTCATCTTGTAAATCTTCAGGATGATTATATAACTCAGTGGGGTTTGAGTCCGTGAATAGGCTACCATTCATCTGATGAAAAGGTGATTATGAAATTCTTATATTTTTGAAGTCGCCTGTGGTGTGTGTGTGTGTGTTTGCTGTCCACTTGTGAATTAATGGCAGCATGATCCAACTAAGCCCCATGAAATCTTACACAATCTTACAAAAAAAATAAAAACTTATGATGTTCTCATAAGTGAGGTTTCTATTCTAAGAGAGAACTTCTGCGTGCACGTCTCTTGCAACACGTGTGCAACAAGTGCTGAGTAAGTTGATGA
>CM076662.1:0-33432 GCA_038496675.1 Rachycentron canadum
TGTGTGTGTGTGTGTGTGTGTTTGTGTGTGTGTGTGTGTGTGTGTGTTTGTGTGTGTGTGTGAGAAAGATTATCAGTGCTGTGCTGCTTCCTCCTGCTGACCTGCTGTTGTCTTCACATTACGTTCCTTTGATTGTGAAGTCAACAGATCAGCGTCACGGCCTCTACTGATCTAACTCACTGGATCTCTGCGTTTGTAATTTAATGGCTCATGAGTCAAAAGGCTGAAGTGCTGGTTTAGAAAATAAATAAAAATTTTAGCTGGGAAAGAATCAGCTCGTGTGTATGTTTGCTGTTGAGGTAAAGATCAGGTGGTCCATGATTGGTCCATGTATGTTCTCGTCATGTCCAAGTGATGCACCAGTGTCCTGTCCGCAGAATATAATGGTTTTGGTTTGTTGTCATTACTTAGCTGAAGAATAATTGGGACATATATGATGAGGGTTGTGTTCCCTGACGTGTTATGTTCCCTCTGTGCCTCAGGTTGAACCCAACCCAAAGCGGCTTAGTGCTGTTGAGAGACTAGAAGCTGACAAAGCCAAGTATGTCAAGAGCCAGGAAGTTATCAACGCCAAGCAGGAGCCAATCAAACCCCCTGTGTTGGCCAAACCTCCCGTCGGCCACACCCTCATGTCTAAGAGAGGCTCTGGGATTGGTGGAGCAGGAAATGGAGGTGGGCTACCATTCAAAGCATCCAATAACAATGCCAAGTCCGACACATGTGCAACGAGCAGCGGCAGCAGCAAACGGGAGAATTTAAACCTGGAGATCCTAAAAAACCTGCTCAACTCGTCATCCTCTTCAGGAGCTGAAGGACGAGGGGGTGCTAAGAGTGCTGTGCTCATGAGGTCATCAGGAGGAATGGCCAGGAGCTGGACACCATCAGGGTAAACTCTACGCCTGTGTATTGTGTAAATTACTTGATGATAAGCTGTTTTGTGTGTCACCATCATCCATTAACACAAAAACACAAGATAGGTTTAAAACACGGTGTACAGTCATGAGATAATTCATTGTGTGTGATACGATGAACAGTTAACAATAAAAAATCAATTGTCTGGACATCTGAGCTGATATCAACATCAAATCAGAGTAGTGAGGCTTGTGAAGTGGTGAGGTAACCATGTCCATGTTATTCTTTTAAAACTGGATGGGAACTCTATGTGCTTGTCAGATAAAATGTATTGTGATTTGCTGAAATTCAGGTCATGCATTATGGGAAATGCAATTTGTTTGGTTTTTTGGCAGTTTTAAAGCTTGCAAAAAAATTTAAATTGCAGTCTGGTCAATGCGAGAGAAGCAATATTGAAGCAGTTTACTGCAGTTACTCGAATGAAACAACTAACACTACAACTTAACAACTTCAACCTTCTAAGCTGCTAACCAGCTAGTCAAGGCTCAGGTGAGACATCAAGGAGGAGGAGGACGAGGAATGGCGAGTGATAGCCAGTATCACTACTAGCTGGAGGTAAAGAATCACCCAATCCAATGTCACAAGAGCTTTTACTTTTCAGCCTCTGAAACAGATACACACGTAATAAAAAGCAGCTTAAGTGTTTGGCTTTTATTGTAAATCATCACCTTCACGCTAATCATCAACATGTTCATCAACATTTAAAAAAAAATCAACAACCTTAAACTGAACTGAGAATGTTGACAAATGTGTTTTTTTTCTAGCCATACACAAAGCCCATAATTTACAATAAATGTCAATCAAAAAAAAAAAGCTCTCAAATGGATTTCATTTCATGTTTTTCTGCTACAGAGGCTGAGAAATATAGATTTTAGTCAATGGCAAGTTTTAGGAAGTTGTTTTTTTAGAGGGCATCTCAGGTCTGAATGGGTTAAATGATCAATATGTCTGTCAGTGTCTGTCTGAGGATGTTCTCTATCCACATTCTCAAATCAATGTTAACTCCATTCATTCTTTGTTCTGTTTTGTACTCTTAGGATGCCGTTAACATACCGATCTACAATGACGCTTAATGAACAACCAACAGAATCAGCTCCCAGTCCGAGCACCTCACACTCCCTCCGATCTTTCTCCCATTCCCTGAAGGTCCCTCCTGTCAACAGTGGGGGGCGTTGCAGTCCCCAACTTGGAGCAAACCTCAACCTCAGTAGACGAGTCTTAGATGAGCGAGGAGGTGAAGGAGGAGTTATTGATCGCGCTCGTTCCCCGCTGCCATCTCTACTCACCTCCCACTCTTCCTCTGACCTCCTGCGACTGTGCAATGGAAAACCACTCCGCACTGCTAGATCTAGCAGCTCCTCAGCTCCACCCCTCCCTCCAAAACCAAACCCTGCCTCCCTGCCTCCTCCCACACTTTCCTTGTCATTGCCCCCCCCTCATCCAACTCCATCCCCCTCTGCTTGTGACAACACTACCCCTCAGTCGCTACCTTGTGATTTCGGAGACCCATCTAGTACTTCAACTGATCCCAACCTGGAGCTGGAGCTTGGTTCATCTGTGGCTCGCCGCTCCTCCCTACACAGATCTAAATCAGACCTGTCGGACCGTTACGCTCGGGCTGGAGCTGATGTGGAACGCTTTTTTAATTACTGTGGCCTCGATCCAGAGGAGCTGGAAGCGGTCGGTCCAGAGAGCTTTGCACGAGCCAACTCAGACATTGTCAGCCTGAACTTCCGATCAGCTTCAATGATCTCCTCTGACTGTGACAGGTCACGGCGATCCTCCAATGATGGACTGTCAGACGGGGACGAGGGTGAGGACGAGGAGGAAGCTGGGGAGCGCGTTCCGTACGGCATCTCGGCTGTGGAGCGTAATGCCAGAGTCATTAAGTGGCTGTACAGCATCAAACAGGCAAGAGAGACACAAAAAGTGTCACATGTTTAGAAACACTGCAGACAAACTGCCCCATGGTCCAGAAGTGATGGACCAGATTTTCAGAGACTGATCCTGAGGCTGAACTGAAAATCTGAATGAAAAGATGAATGAAAGGATGGAAGAGAAAGTCTGACAAGTCTCAAATAAACAATGTGAGACATTTAGTTTAGAAATGAGTGAACAGATGAGCACTAATCCTCCTGGGTCACAACAACAGGAACACTACAAACAGACCGAAGAAACGAACAAACACAGGACTCTATGGACATGGTTTAAACTGACTGACAAATCTGAGCAACAGGTACAAGACTGAAGTCCACTATGATTGTCTAAGGGCCTATAACACAGCCACCTCACTACGAAAGAGTACAAGCTACTGGTTTCACTCATCTAATCTGATCTGATCAGTGCGTAGAACGGACCTGGTTTCAAATCTCTGATCTGTTTTTAATCAGTGGATAGAGCAGACTTGGTTCTGGTCCAGTTGAAGGGAGACATTACCTTCAGCTTTAGGGGCTCTTCTCTCTATTGTGTAGTTGATCCCCATTGATCCATAAAGTATTATGGATATACTTATGATCCATAAAATATTTTTTTTTATTTTAAATTTATTAAAAATCAAAAACTGAAATCTCATCTCATTTACAAAAGTCTTCAGACCTTAATCCAGTTCATTGTAAGGAGACCCTTCAGCAGCAATCTTCTTGAGTTTTTGACTCTTTATCTCAGTCTTTCTTGTCAGATCCTTTTAGACTCTGTCAGACTGGGGAGGAAGCCTGTGTGAAATGGCGTCTTCAGGTCTCTCCAAAGATGGTTTATGAAGTGTGGGTCTGAATGTTGTCTGGGACACTCAGGGACAGTGAAAGACTCATCCTGGTCATTGTGGAGCTGAAAGGTCAACCATTAGTCCAGTCTCAGGTCTCAGGTCAGGTCTTCTGACCATTCTCACTATTCCTATTGTTGAGGAGACCCCACCCAAACCCCCCCATGATGATGCCTCTGCAGAGCACTCTGAAGCTCCTCTCTGACTCAGGCCCTTGTTGTCTGGTTCCACAGTCTGTCTGACATCAGCTCTAGAAGAACCCTGGTTCCTGATTTCTTCCTCTTCATTGTTCTTGTTCCACTGTTCTCCTGGGAAATGATCAAGGTCTCACAACAGTTTGATCTCAGAGGTTTACTGAGAGTCCACTGGACTTTATGATCTCTGTCCCGACCTGCAGGAAAACTATAGGATCTGATACACACAGTTCACCTCAGTTGGACTCAGTCAACGTCCAGACTTATCTTTTAAAAGTTTAAAACCACAGTCTGAAGACTTACGTTAATGAGAGTTTTTAGTTTTTGATTGATTATGGATTATTGGTATTGATTGTAGATTATTTAAAAAGGAAATGTGTGACACATTAGGGGGACTTCCTGAAGCAGCTCAGTGCTTCAGCTCAGTGACACCAACACAACATATAAACAACTGGGAGGGTCATGTGACTGAACAACTGTCTGTACACACCACACACTTTCATGGTTTGTGTCTCAGACATCAAATCTAACAGCAGAATAGTGTATGACAGAGTGACAGGACACCCACTGTTGGAGAACAGGGCAGATGTGGAGCAGATGTTAGTGTCTCCTGCTCCTGACCCCCAGACAAACAGGGATTGAATTCTGACGTTGCTGTGTGATCACAATGAGGCCAGCTCAGAGGTAACACCTGATAGAGGTCAACGAGTGGTAAAGACACAACAGACACAAAAGACAGCCAACAACACTGAAGAGTTTTAGTGTCCTGTGCTGGGATATAGTTCATCTCTAACAAACTTGTCAGATCATTAATTATCTTTAGGTTAGGTTTTTGTGAACATTCAGTTTGTACTGCAGACTGAGATGTAGTTTGTTTGTGGTACAAACTTGAACCAGACCTAGACCTGGGGTCTATTCCAGAGAGCAGGGTTAGTGAAAACTGAGTTTCTTAATCCTAAGATTAGGGAAACTCTGGGTTTTCTGTTCCAGAAACTGAGATCACTTTAACCCTGAGTCACTTGCCTCGGTAACTTACTCTGTGAAACTAACTTCCTCGCTGGCAAATACTCGTCGTCTCCTCATTCATGCCTCCTACATCAAAGTGTAGCTATATACATTTACTACATGTTCGACTACAGTCATTGATGCTGCTTAGCAAAGTTTTTTTTAATGAAAAGCAGATGATGAAAATTTATGCTCAGCTTTAACCTCAGTGCTTTTTTAACTGAAAATCACCAAAATCTTTGGTTAGGTTACAATCATAGATCAATAAATTTCTTCCGAAATTTTTGCCTTCTGCTGCAGCAGAACTTTGTCCGCATTAGGTTACAGCAGAATAAATATATTTAAACATTTAATCTAAAACATTTCAGCACAATATCCATCACAGAAATAAAAGTTTAAGTAATTTGGCCTGGTGGTTGATGCAAAAATCTAATAGTTTTAACTCTTTTCTCCAGCTCAGGCTGTTTGTTGCTGCTGTTGTTTTTAAAGAGGATTCATGTCAGTCTTTCTGGGTCCACTGGATTGTTGGAGGCTTTGCTGTTTATTTAGCCTTCGTCATGGTGAATCAGTGATTCAGAGCTCCATTGATGGAGGCTTTTTATATTCTCATGCACGCAGTTAACTCAAAGTTGATTGAACCAACTCATATCTGCTGTTCTGGAATAGAAAACTGAATTTTCCCATCTCAGGCTTCATCAATTTAGAGTTCAGGGTTAGACCCTGGGATAGACCCCAGGACCCAGGAAGGTCGTAATCACTCAACAAGCATATTAACACAACACTTTCTTCCATTTTTCATGAAATCAAAATATTTACATTTACTGTACATTTACCACTTTGGATAAAAATGTCAGACAAATAAGGCAGACATTTTTATCCAAAGTGACTTACAACGAGGTACAAATCCGGCCACTTTAAAATGTACAATCCAGGCAATGAGCATTGTGGTCTGGACAGTACATGGGTATGGATCAGAACCCTAACTCACCTAAACCTAAAACTGAGTGTTAACCCACCATGACATCACCCACTGGTTTTTGAACTGTTGTTTTGAAGCCTCCATTTATAATTTGGCTGTCGCCATCTTGTAATTTTTATTCTGGCAGAAACCATATTTGGAGGAGAAGGTGGAGTTGAGGAGGAGTGAGGGGTGGATCTGATCTGCTCTATACTCTGTCCTGATTGTCATGCAGGTCGCTGTGTCACAATGTGAATCACATGGTTTTTATGCCCTAATCCATACCCTGCTTTATGGTCTGTTTTCCTCTAAATGGAACCATCATTGAAATAATTAACATCATGGTGTATTGAAGAAGACTTGAAACTAGAGACCAAGATGTTTACTGAGGTTATAAATAAATGAGAAGTAAGGCCATTTTCACACAGACTTCAATACAATCTGACTTCTTTTTACAACCAGTGGAGTTGTAGATAGAATGCATGTTTAGGGCAGTCAGTAAGTAGTAGTAGTCAGTAAGGCATTCAGCATTGGCTTCACTTTTCAGACCCAGAGTCCAGGTCCACTTTTGTAGACAGTCTATGCCCACAGTTCTGTGCCTAATTGTTCTTTCAAAGGGACTTTCATTGTGGCCAGGTACCTGCCACACCTGTCAGGTGGATAGATAAGCCAATGTTCACTGCAACAGTACATCTATAATTTCATGAAAAATCTGAGTAAAAACAAAAGTGTTGTGTTTATGAGTTTGAGTGCAGATGATGATCCAGCCACATGGTCTCACCTGTTCACCTTAACTTATCAGGATCTGTAGTGACTCTGTTCTACTCCAATGGTCTTATTAACCATAATCCATGATTTAGGCAGATAGAAAAACTGTAGTCAGACTCCATCATTGTCAAGTGTTGCAGACAGGTGTCAGCAGGAACTAATGAACTTTACTCCATGAGTCTGACTACTGTCAATTCCAGTGGTCTGTAGGGGTCATCATGTCTGATGATATCATCAGATAGTTCATCTTAATTTCATATGACCAGTATCTCAGAGCTCACAGGAACAGGAAGTATATCCTGAATATTATCAGGATATACTTCCTGTTCCAGGATCAGGATCACATGATAAACTTTTACGGCTGATCACATGGTCAGGATAAACTTTACTGTTGATCATATTACATCAACAGTAAAGTTTATCCTGACCATGTGATCAGCCGTAAAAGTTTATCATGTGATCCTGATCATCGGTTATTGATCAGTCCATGGGGATCACTTCATGTTTTCTCCTTCTGGTTAATTTGTAATAAGGACACAAAAACCACATGAGCCAAACTACAAGTGTCAAAGTCAAGCATTCTTCATCTGTTACTTTACTGTCTGACACACTAACCTGCAGTGAAGGTCAAGGAACCAGAGGATGTCTTTGAAACCAGAATCTGACTGTGTGGGAGACCATAACAGACCAATGAGTGTGTTTACTTCTACAGGACGTACCACAAGAAAGAAAACAGTGAGGTCATGTTGTGTGTCCTATGAGGTTTTTTTTAGTTGTACTGTAGATCTCGACCTACGCATATACACAGAAGGAATTGCAGTATGTGAAGAATATCCTGTTGACATCTTCAACTCGTGTCTGTCCCCAGAGCCAAACACAGGAGTAATTGTTGCTTTAAAAACCTGTGTGTTTGTGAAGGGGGTGAAGCTCACCTTCATCTTCATTTTATCTTGTCTACCTGTCTGCAATTTGCTGACGTGTCTCAAGGCCTGAAGCCATATTGGTATGAATGCAGCACCACAGTCAGCCCACACCGCAGTCAGATTCCCCCCCAAGCTGTGCTTCACTTCCTGTCCCAGCATTGACACCTGCTGACTGGTGACAGTGAGAGGTGACAGATTCATCTAGTACATGTCACTCAGTCACTTCTTGCATCATGAGTGGATCCGATTTCAGTTCAACCATGAAAAAAATCTAATTGTAATCCAGTCACTGGACCTCAGCCATCTCAGGACCTCAGCTGTGTCCCAGTAAGTGGCCATACCCATCAGAGGTCCCAGTCCACAAAGACCATGAGACAATGAAGGCTGAACTGAACTGAGGAAGTCTGATTTTCAGAGGATTTCCTGTTATCCTCAGCTGTTATTTGAGTTTGATAAGTAATTCATCACTGGTCTGCGAATGAAAAAAGTTTCTAACAGATGTTCAGTGTAAATGCATCTGCTTCTTTAAGAGGGAAACTTCATGTCTACTTCTCCCACCCGTGACCAGGTGTTCCAGTTGTTATAGTCACACCATTCAGTTTGACAAAATAAACAGGTGGAGATTTTAAAACTTTTTAATCTGGATGTCTGATACCTCTGGCAGCTGGTCTCTACTAGTCCAGCTCTATGAGGTTGCTGTGCCAGTCTAGTTGAGTCTAGTGGTCTGTAGGTGTCTGTGGTTCTCAGTGGCCTTAGTAATAAGCTCATAAAGCTACAAATCTGTATCAGTCTCTGCTTCCAGCTGTGACACTGAGGCTGCAATGTCAATCTGGTAATTGACAGAGTTTAGGTGTCCACAGACTTCTCTCTGCTCCGTGGACTCAGGTCCACAAAAGTCTGCTGTTCCACACACTCATTCTTCCTGATCTACATTCCAATTTGGTCTGCACGCATGTGTCTGCATAGAGGTCTGCACAGACCCTCACTGACATGGGCAGATGAAGCATTATTGTCATGCAGACAAGCTGACGAGCTAAGGGAATTATGAAAGTTTACTGCGATAACCAGTGTAAACCCAAGTCCATCAAAGTCTTACCCTGGCTCATGCTATAGATGTCAGGGGTCTGCAGCTGGAGTCCAGGAGGTGGTATGGCTGACATACTAAGTCATGTTACAGAGGTCATGACATGATCACTGAGAAGAGGACTAATCACAACCATACCAACCAGTGGGTATGTAAATGTGTGTGGACATGTGCATAAAGTGTCAGGACAAGACTGAAGGTCCAGACCTGTCAGCTGAGATATTATCAACATGTTCAGAGTCTTCAGACCTTCACTGTTTCATGCTATGTTTCAGATCTAAAGTCAGTTCACTTCATTTCTTCTCCTCAGTCTTCACTAGGTCCTCCATGATGACATTGAAAACTGAATTTTATATATTGCATCAGCTGATTGGACATAATGCAGCTGTTTACAAAAGGTTTCAAAGCTGTGCAGATGAGAGCAGAAACCGTGAGCAGGAAAGAGCTGCCTGCCGAGCTTTTTTGAGGCGTCCAAGTCAGAGTCCTGGCCTGAACCCAATCCAACATCTGCAGAGAACTGAATATGTCTGTCCACCACTGCTCCACATCCAGCCTAACAGAAAATCTCCAAATCCACGTGTTTAGAGTTTGTAAAGTCAGAAAAGGAAGAAGACTGGGGTCACAGATAGTGAACGAAAATAAAACATACTATCAAATTTATTGATGATTTGAATGTAAAGGATTTTCTCATCAGGCTTTCAACACGATGTGAACAAGTGAAGGGGTCTGAAGACTTAATAATGACTGACACTCAAGTTTAGGGGTCATGCCCTCCCACCAACAGAAAGTTGGACCTGCTCTTTGATGCCACTTCTTCCTACATTAGCCTGAAGTGAAGTCTGCTGGGAGAAAGTCCCCCCTTTCTTGCTCTGAGCTCAGGACTGTGCTAGCATGCCCCCCCCCAATTCCCACCACCCTCCAGGACCCTCTGCTGCTTCTCACTGTCAGCATTAATAGAGACAATATTGTAGTGTCCTGGCAGCATATCCCTGTGTCTACATGGTGTGTGTGTGTGTGTGTGTGTTTTAACCCTGGGCCGACAGATTTCTTCTTCTGTTATACCTGCTTTCTTCTTCTTCTTATATGTGTAAATGCTGTAAGAAGATGTACATATTTAAGAAGCTGTGTGTTGGTTTTCAGTTCTTTTGTCTGAAGGTTTGTGTGTAATCTAAGATTCTGAACAGAGCTGTTCTGGACCAGGACACAGTCTGGACTGGTTCAAAGACTTTGTGTTGACTATGGTTTTCAATGTGGAAACTTACATTTTGCTTGAGAACAAAAAAATGTTAATATTTATTTTGCATCATTTCAATAAATGTCTTTGTTTGTCATGTGTGTTTTCATGTTTATGTGTGTGTGTGTGTGTGTGTGTGTGTGTGTGCTATGGGGGGTGGGCACTTGTTCTCATTGCTCTTCCACCTATATAATTAGAACTTCAACAGCAGTGACGTAACTGAGTCACAATTACATTCATGATTTTTATAAAGGTAAACAAACCTGTTATTGAATAACGGGAAAGTTTCAGAGCACCTGAGACAGCGTCGGTGGAAACCAAAAATCATCTCAAACTGTTTCTTGAACATTACAATGAGTTCACTGTACTCTAATAGCCTCCACATTCACCAGAACTGGTGGAATGGGAGATTCACATCATGGATGTGTAGCCAATAAATCTGGAGCAACTGCGTAATTCTATCATATCAATATGGACCAAAATCTCTGAGGAAGGTTTAACACCTTCTTCAGGCAGTTCTGAAGGCAAAAAGGAGACCCAACCTGGTACTAGCAAGGTGTACCTAATAAAGTGGCCGGTGACTTTATATGTGTATATGGTATGGGCATATGTTACATACATTCATTCCAATGTCAATGAGCCAAACTACAGGTGAAATCCAACAATTACAAAATGATCTTACTGTGTGTTCTTTTCACGCCGTTAGAGACGTAAACTGCTCATTTACTGTTCTACCCCTGTGAGCCACTGATGAAATGAGACAAGCAGACTGTCCCTTTTAGAAATGGTACGGTCCATTTTAAGGATATCTGACATATATTGTAATATTCGGGTAAGAGGGATATATAAATGTTTCACCCCCTTCCCCGTAATACGAACCCTGGTGTCCCCATGAATACAGATCAGAGGAGGGAGAATGAGATAGGGCCAGAGATACGTAACTGATGACAAAGGTAATGGTGTAGTCACGTGATCTCACGACCCGGAAGAGAAGCATTCGTCTGTTCCCGCCCGGGTGCAAGAGGAACAGGACCCGACCAGCGTCTAGTGTGTCTGTGATCCTACGAGAAAGTGGTAAAGAATCAAAGCCCTCCCCTCCAGAGCCGTAGGACTGGAAAGAGAGAGACTCTGTACCGGAGAGCTGAGGTGTTTTTAGAGAGAAAATGATGAGTGTTACCCTCAGCAAGTGACTTTTACTGTTAAGTAAAAGCCATTCACACAATTTATTCCCCCAAACATATGTTGTTCTAAAACATGGTCAGATCAGATCCAAGTTTACAGTTGACACGTGACATTAAATCTCAGTGTAAGGGCGAGAAGTGTAATATGGAGGACAACAAGACACCCCCATTTATTTCATTATAATACCTCCTTTCATTATCTTGTTCAGGTTGTTAAAATGTGTTGTTTCGTAGTTGTCACGAGATAATCTGATCCAGTCTCACATAAGGATGCGTAGTACTTTAAGAGACGTTGTTCCTCTGTTCCACCGCAGGAGGGAGTGTCCCCTAACATGAGCGGGTCTATCTGAAGTAAACACCCAGGCCGCTCGGTGGGAAGCAGTGCGCCGGGGTCGTGTGTGCAACGATGTGTTATGTCTATGTTTTGCAGGTAAGCAAGTATAAAACAGCTGCTAAGTTGGCACCGGTGTAGCATTAAGTCCACACGGTTGTAGAGAATGTGGGACAGTTGTCCATTTATCCCCATTGTGTGTGTTTACGAGGTGTTTGTTCCGTGTAGATTAGGTATGAAGCTAATTGTTAGCAGCTAATCTACCGGTCCGTGTAGAGACTTCGCGCCGCTGTGTTTAGGTGCTTTTATACTCATGCCCAACTGTAATCCCAGTGATATAAGACAGGGTGGCACAGTGATTGTTTGTAATTCTATTCACTCTGTTGTAAGACGTTGAATGTTGTTCTGAGTTTGCATCAAGGCGACATAACTCGTAATGCAGTGCGCCACGGTCTATATTTTACAGATGTTGCAGTAAAAGACTAACTCAAACGCCACACTGGTTTTAATTCTAGGGTGCAACATCAGCAATGAAAACATGGACACAGTGAAAACCTGTTCAAAATGTCTTTGTTATTGAGAACCATAGACTTGCCCATTCACAAATGTGTCATATGTAGATGTATTGAATTTCCATATAAAAAATGTGTGCAGACCTACATATATAACAGGAGCATAGTCTATATGTTAAATCTATTAGAAGTTGGCAGATGGGCTAAGCAGCAGAAGACCACATTGGGTGCTCCTCCTGTGCTAAAAACAGGAAACTGAGGCTACAATGGCTCACAAAATTTGGATAATAGAAGATTGGAAAAATGTTGCTTGGTCTGATGAGTCTCTATTTCTGCTGCAACATTCAGAGAGTAGGGTCAGAATTTGCCTTGCATCAACAGTTCAGGCTGGTGGTGGTGGTGGCGTAATGGCGTGGGGAATATTTTCTTGGCACCAGAGAACCGCCAGGAGGATATTGAGTAAATTACATCGTCTTTTACAGACAAAAATATAGCAGAGGATCTGAAGTGCTGTCATCACAGCGGTGGTTCCCAGTTGGTGCAGCCGGTGGAGAGCAACTGCAGCCACCTGACTTTAAAAAAAAAAAAAAAAAAAAAGGAACTTTGTACTTGGTATATTTCAAAGTCATGTGACATAGTGACACTGCACTGTGCTGGCAAAAGTCAGACACAATTTCTCACTGGCATGCATTGTTTTAAGTCCAGCCTGCATCATATCAAGCAGGCACTGCACAGCGTTACATGAGGTTGAACACACCAATCTGAACTGCATCATGTCACAGTGATGCTCTGCTCCTCATCTCCTCATGAGAATTAAGTTTTACAACAACAAGGCAAGGCAAGGGCAAGGCAGTTTTATTTGTATAGCCCATTTTTACAAATAGTTTGTCTCAAAGGGCTTTACATAGCATCATAACATCCTCTGCCCTTAGACCCTCACATCGACTGAGGAAAAACTCAAAACAAAAAACCCTTTTAACAGGGAAACAAAAAAACAAAAAAAAAACTGTTCCTCTCACCTCTCGGGGCCTTTGGGATTCCATAGCATTCTGACCTACTTGTATTTCAGAGTCAGTTTCCTTCTACTTCTATATTTAAATACCTTCTGCCTTGTGTCTGTTCACCTATATCAAGTCTGGTCTGGTTTGAACCCTCCATCTCCCCCTCAGGGATGACCTCCTTTGTTCTGGAAGAGGAGACCTTCCGTCACTGCTGTCAACTCCTCCTGCTGCAGTCAGAGCAGTTGGGAGATGGCTGGAGCTGGGTGCCAGTCCAGGTGAAGAGGTTTGTGTGGTCCCACTCATTGGGGCCTGAGAGCCTTCTGTGGTTCATAGATATGGTCAATGGTACTTTCTGATCTGGGTTTAGGGTTCACAGGAGGGCTACCTGAGGAAGACTGCTCTCAGGCCAGTCGTCATTAACTTGAGTCCAGTTGGGGACCAAGCGGCATCCAGTTCAGACTCGGGACCACACTCTTCCTGTCTGTCTGGGCCTGATGAGCAGCAGCACGATCAGGATCAGGTGAACCAGTTCTCGGAGTATTACTGTCATTAGAGTTATTCACTTCTTCTGCTTTAACACACATCACATACAATCCAGGGTCCAGATGCATAAAACCCTAGATTCATGACTTAAATTTTATGCATATACAAAATGTACATGCATATAATTTTAATCTAGAGTTCAGAAATATGCATAGACATTCTTTTGATCAGAGTTAGAAAGGCTACATATGTATAATTCCCTTTTATAAATCTCACTCATTGAGAAGGTATCTGTGTGTAGGTATCATTTATACATCTGGCACCAGGTCTCAGAAGCAGGAACCAGACCTGACCATACTAGCCCTCTTCCTCCACAGTCTGCTCTCATTGGCTCAACTGACGCTGACATCATCAGAGATGACATAGATGATGATGATGATGATGGGGTCTGTAAGGTGCGTGAAGGCAGCAGCCAGGTGCTTCAGTACGAGTATCACATCCTCTTCTCCTGCAGCTACAGAACTCCAGTGCTGTACTTCAGAGTCTGCACTCTGGGTGAGACGCACAAACTGATACTGAAACACATACATACTGAGACACAAAGACACTGAAAACGCACTCAAACACAGAGACACATACTGAGAAACATACAGAGACAGACACACTGATGGATATACTGAGAATAAGAGAGCTTAACTGAAGTAGACACAAGATGAAAACTTCCATCACCCCTACCCTATGTCATCCTCTGTTCTCTCAGCTTCCCAGCTCTGATACAGTCAAAAAACATTACTGCTCCAGCTTCAGAGTCAGTAATTGTGTATTCCTATATGAACCTGTGCAGAGCTGTGTGTGTCTCTATGTTGAGGTGTGAGTAGCTGTTTGTATCTGTCTACCCTTGTCAAAGTGTGTGTACCTATGTGTCAGTGTGTCATGAGCACATCCTGTGTGATGTTTTGCTTCTTCCTTGTGCGTGTATGTCAGAGGGGAGGAGCCTCTCACTCGAGGAGGTGTGGGGCTCAATTCATCCCAACTTCAGGCTCCGCCTCCAGACCAGTCCTCTCACAACAGTCACTCAGCATGTAAGTCCAGGACTGATGAAGCTCTGTCACCATCATCTTCCTAATCTGGTCTTGAGATCTGGTCTTTGTCTTTGTCAGGAGCATCCTCTGCTGGGTCAGCCCTTCTTCATGCTCCACCCCTGTAGAACAGAGGACTTCATGAGGCCTGTGCTGCAGGCTGTTCAGGACCAGCACAGGTGGGACCACAGCTGGAGCCACTGATCCTCGTCAGCTCACATGAAGGTGAAGCTAACCTCTACTGCTCATGTTCATTTTGTGTGTGTGTTTGTGTCTGTAGATCAGTGAACTATGTGCTGACATGGCTCAGTGTGGTGGGTCCTGTGGTGGGTTTGGACGTCACTCTGAAGTACTCCACTCAGCTCTGATGCAAACTGAAACTGCTTCACCTCTGGACTGAAGTTGATAATTCAAGACTGAAACAGTAAGAAGGACTTCAGGTAGCTTCTGAATTGCTCCCTGACCTTGTGACCATCTTTTTAGAAGGCTCCACTTCTCCCTCAGGAGTCTGTAATTGGCTGGAAATCAAGTGCTAGCATAATGCTAAATGTGTAGGTTCACCCTACACAGTTATACAACCATTAACTGTTAGGTATGTTCAGGTAGAAAATAAACGTTACAACACCTGTGTCATCAGTTTGTACAACGTGTTGACCACACACACTGTCAGAGGCAGTGAACTGTCTAGACTCCATCGCTCCTGAAGTCTGGACTGGGTCTACAGGTTTGAAATAAGACAAATTTTTCTCTTGGTCTTTGTAAATAACATAAAGAGACGGTTTAGTCTATTGATTGTGTGTTACCTAAATAAAACAGACTTGCAGTTAAAGAATGTTTTGTAGAGAGAAACTCAGGTACAGCTAATGAATGACAATGAGTACAGTGGACTGTCTCACAGATCCAATGTGCTATGAAATATTCATTGAGACATGGCAACACAGCAAGATCAATTGAGATGGATGGACCAACCGGAGCAGAGGACCATGGCTGTCTGCATGACTGGTGGACAGTGAATGCTGTGGTTGTGTCAGTATTATTTTCTGTTTGTGTTCTTGATGCCACGTAGTTTCTTTTGTGAGTGTACAAGTTGTGTTATGTGAGTGCAACAGCATTTACAGATGATTACAGATGTGGTTTTACTGTTCATCTTTGTGTCTTTTATTCTTTGTGTCTGCAAAAACTTTTTTTCTAGCTACAGTGATCTCAAACTGTAGATCTACTGTTATCTATTCTATTCACCCTCTGTCTGGAACACTGTATGAGCACAGTACTCAGTACTTGTGAGGTGAGAGATGACCAGACAAACACACTTCTTGCGGTTCCCCAGTCTGGAAGATCAGCTGTGCTCTGATTGGTTAGTGTCATCTCAGACTCCGATGTCAGGTGTATCACTGTGTTAGCCATGCTTATACTTTAGTGTACATTGTACAGTGGTAGCAGACACAATGCTAACATTTACATTAAAGTAGATGTACATGTACAGAATTAGTGAAAGTGGTTCAGTGCAAAACATGATTCAACTCATAATCTTGAACAGAGACAAACTGACTAAATACTTCCATAATTTTGGTGCCCCCTGTGGACACCTGGTAGAACCACTTCTGTCACAGCGAGATGTTTACTGACTCAGAACTTTGATGTTTAAAAACCTGAAGATGTGTGTGTGATTTAAAATGATAATTATAGAAATGTTCAAGACATGCACACACACTCACCCCTGCAGACAGTGGCGTGGGACCCTCAGTATGATGACGATTAATGGGACAGCAGAGAACATCCATCAGCCTGTATCTGGCAGTAAATTCAGATATCAGGGCAGATTAGGTAAGAACAGCCTCCACTGCCAACCAGTGAAATCCCAGTGGGTCTCAGAGTCCAGGTGAAACTAGTACAGGATCCATCCTAATTGTGTCTATTTGCTTATAGATGTTTTTTACAGAGAGTGTTTAAACCCCTGAACAAAACAGTCGCACTGTTATTGTACACAGAAAATAAATTATTCCCCCCATTGACAGGGACCTCAGGGAGCCTGTTCAAACAGCCCCAGGGATCGTCCTCTACACTACTGTCATTGAAAGGACAGGTGTCAGGTCCTGTCTTGTCAGACAGAGTCCATCTGTCCCATTTATACCAGAACACACATGTTCTAGTGAAACCAGACAGTATTTACTACTGGAGGCATCTGAGGTGGTGTGGTGCCTCAGGTCTAGGTCTGGCTTCTGACTCGGGTCCGGGTTGGATCAAGGTAACGGGTAACATCAGCAGCTTCTGTGTTGTAAAGCCGTTTGTCTCTCTGGAGGCTGAGGTCTGAACTGGACTGTGTTAAATTGACAAGGTGTACATATGATTTAGTCCACCCTAGTCAAATCAGTGATTTGAACAACAGGAACATTTCTTTGTATAATCCAACACAGCTCAAACGGGGATCATTTTGTTTTAGCCAGGTATTCCTAATAGGCCGCAGTGAAGGAGCTAGCTGTTTTGTTACCCAGGTAATGTAAGCATTAGCAGCTGTTTACTCACCAGTCTTGAAGAAGCATTAGTCATCTATTAATCTGCGTTCTTCTCTGTACTTGTGTTCTTGTGAAACATCATTCGTTACAGCCCAAGTACTATTACAACTGAAAGTTGCCCGTTTCACCAAGGATGCATTGGTACAGCTAAGTATCCCAGAATATATTTCGCGATAGCTTCTGTTCTGATCCAGTTTTCATCCCAGGACTGTGATGTGATATATCACTTCATTAAGTTTTGAAATGAAAGTGAAAAGGGAAAGTGTTAGTTCACTTTGTGTTCAGTTTGTCCAAATGAAGATCTGGAAATTTGGTCTGGAGATATGAGCACTGTCCTGCCAGGTGAGCGTGTCGGTCATATCATCAGTTCACTGCCCAGTTCCTAAGGTCACCGGCTGGTGAGTCAGTGCTGTAGTCTTGGTGAAAAGTGCTGTCGCTGCAAATCTTTGATCATTTACTGATCATTTCATTTTTAATATACATTACATATTGGATATGATGTGTATACTTCACTTTCAATACAGTGTTTCCATCTGTTTGTGGATATTACATTATTTTGTCACAGTACAGTCAGGTACAGGTGTGTTCAAGTGTAACTTCTGCCGAGCTGAGCTGTTAATATCAGGAAGAACGCACTGTTCCAAGTACAAGTGAAAGTTGTCTTTTGGTCTGGATTTCTGAGTTTGAACTCCTTGGCACAGGAGTCCAAACTTGGCATACTTTATTCCTTTACTCGCCAACATCTGTTTGAAACAAACACCAATCTTAACTTGACTTAACTCCAGTCTGGTTAGCATGAGTGTTATCACAGAAAAAACACATGCTGTTATGGGTTGAAATAACAGTCGTTTTTCCTGAGAGATCATCAAAACAAAAGACTGGTACTGTATTTATTTTATGGCACATACATGGGGGTGAATGATGCTCCCTTTGTGTCTCAGGTCAGACAGGAGACCAGAGGCAGTAGTAACGTCCATGTCAGCTCTATGAGCTGCTGGTTTTATTGTTGAAATGAGGTCATTATGTGAGGTCTGACACCAGTTAATGATCAGTCCACACTGGGGACAGGTCTGGCTGAGTGATGGATAGTCCAGCACAGCTGTCCAGGTATCCCAATCAATTTACTAGATGTTCTCACATTCCACAGTTCAATGTTAGAGGCTTCCTTAAATGTCATATGTCAGCTCACAGTCCTTAGATAATTGAACGAATATGTTAAAAGGTGAGGTTGGTTGGTGATGAAGTTTCAGACAGACAGGAAACACTTTAATGTCTCTCAAACCCAACTTTAGCCTATTTTACAATGTTAGTAACGTATAACTTTACTGATAATAGCCTGCCTTTCTCTTGGGTGTGTGGGTGTATTTCATGGTTGTTCTTCTAAACTGACAACAGAATTTGTAAGTTAAAATAACCACAGGTACAAACTATGAAACTAACTTGGTTAAAATAGGACAATTGTCAGTCTCTGTTTATGTTCAGACACTGAACATAAAAATTACATTAATTAGATCAGCACTGAGCTTTAATAGACAATGTTTATAATGATAATAATGAATGCAAGCACTGTGAAGGAGGCTATTTCGTCTTATGTCAAATTCCATGTCTCTTCTTTACTTTTAAAGTGACTAAAAGATCACACCTCAAACACAGAGGTTAAAGTTGTTGGTCCAGTTTACCATGCTGTGTAACTGAATCTTTTTCAGCTTTTAGTTTTAGGTCAGATTTTTCTTTAACCTAGGTCAGTCTTGGGTGAGGTTAACATAAGGCTTAGGTAAGATTTAGCTCAAGTTTACATTTTGTTTAAGTCAGATTTAGGTAAGTGTTTAGGTAAGGTATAAGTCAGGCAGAAGTATTCGTACCCCTTGAACTTTTCCACATTTTTTCATTTTACGACCACAAACATAAATATTTTTATATTTTTATATATATATTTTATTTTATTGGAATTTTATGTGAAAGACCAACACAAAGTGGCAAACAATTGTGAAGTACAAAGTTTTGTTTTGTTTTGTTTTGTTTTTTTTACAAATAAACTCAAAGTGTGGTGTACAAACAGTATTCAGCCCCCCTGAGTCAAACCTTTGTGGAACCACGTTTTGCTGCAATTACAGCTGCAAATCTTGCATGTTGCATGTCTCTACCAGCTTTGAACATCTAGAGACTGAAATTTTTACCCATTCTTCTTTTCAAAACAGCTCAAGCTCAGTCAGATTAGATGGAGAATGTTTGTTAACAGCAGTTTTCAGATCTTGCCACAGATTCTTGATTGGATTCAGGTCTGGACTTTGACTGGGCCACTCTAACACATGAATATGTTTAGTTTTAAACCATTCCATTGTAGCCCTGGCTTTATGTTTAGGGTCATTGTCCTGCTGGAAGGTGAACCTCTGCCCCAGTCTCAAGTCTTTTGCAGACTCCAACAGGTTTTTTTTCCAAGATTGCCCTGTATTTAGCTCCATCCATCTTCCCATCAACTCTGACCATCTTCCCTGTCCTTGCTGTCCCAGATCATGATGCTGCCACCACCATGTTAAACAGTGGGGATGGTGTGTTCAGAGTGATGTGCAGTGTTAGTTTTCTGCCACACACAGTGTTTGGTCTCATCTGACCAGAGCACCTTCTTCCACATGTTAGCTGTGTCCCCCACATGGTTTCTGGCAAACTGCTAACGCGATTTCTTATGGTTTCGTCATGAATCTACATACTGGTGTTTAAGAGTAGTTGTCTGAAATGTGTTATTGAAGTAATTGAAGTAACTTACCAATAACTTACCAATCTTCACCACATATTTGATCTAGCTGATGTCACTGTGATTTATTACTGACTCTATGGTACAGAAAACTACGGTGGTGGTGGTGAATGCGGGAGGTTGCTTCCCTGGTTCATCCAGGGTGATCGTGGCAGATGGAAGGCCTAAACCACTGGGAGAGCTCCAGGTGGGGAACAAGTTGCTGGCTGGTGACCAACAGGGGGACCTGTTCTGATGTTCTTGGACCAAGACCAACAGATGGTACAACAGTTCCATGTCCTGGATTACAGAGGAGCCACAGCACAAACTGACACTGACTCCAGCTCACCGTGTGTTTGTCATGAACAACAACAGTGGCAACATTAGGGCTGTGTTCACTAGTACTGTAAAACTAGGACAAAAACTTCTCGTTGGGAATGAATGGTCAGACCACCTCATCCCTGTCAGAATGACAAGAGTCTATAATAGAGCAGTATAAAGGATCTTATGTACCTGTACCATCTCATAGCACCATCATAGTTGACCAGGTTTTGGCATCCTGCTATGCGGTGGTTGGCAAACATCACCTTGCACATTGGGTTTTTACCCTGGTTCGACTGTAGCACTCATTCTTGCTTTCAATGGTGACAGAGCCCATTGGTGTGCACCAAGAGGACATGTCCACTGGTAGCCTGAGCTCCCCAACTATGTAGGATGAGTAATACGTGTGTTTGTTCCAACATCCTTCAACATGTTGATGACAGCATTCAGTAGTCATTACTACATTATTACATCTGCACCGTTGTGCATCCATCCACCCATCCATTTTCTTTTATCAGAGACCAAGTCTTGGTAGCAGCAGATCAAGCAAAGTAGTGT
This sequence comes from Rachycentron canadum, assembly GCA_038496675.1. Classification (NCBI taxonomy): domain Eukaryota; kingdom Metazoa; phylum Chordata; class Actinopteri; order Carangiformes; family Rachycentridae; genus Rachycentron; species Rachycentron canadum. The sequence goes on from CM076662.1 coordinate 20,547, forward strand.
AGACATCTGCCAGGAGATATCCTCACCATGTAAAGAAACCATCTCAACTTGCTCCTTTTGACTTGAAGGAATGGCTACAGTCTAGAGGAAACTCATTTCAGCTGTTTTTGTCCATGTTCACCTTCTTTCAGTCATTATCCAGTACTTCTGTATCCATCTGCCTGTCAACCTCTGGCCCCGTTCTACCTTCACCATGAACCCTGAGATGCCTGAACACTTTCACACAAACTCCATCCCAACCCAACGCTACTAATCTACTCCTTTCCAGCATAGAACCATGGTGCAATGGTGCTGACCCTCATACCAAGCACTTCATACTCAGTTTCAAACCACCTCTGTGCGTCATGAAGGTCCTGGTCTAACAAGGTCAACAGAATCACATCATGTGATGTGTGGGGCTGGACAACAGACTAATGCTATTCAATAGTCATTACTGCATTATTACATTAGTACTCACCAGGCAGACCTCACAGTTCATTGTGATTAATTTTGATCTCAACTACATAGACAGACAGACAGTCCTCAGAGGTGAACTGTGTGTCTCATAACTGCACTGGATGTGAATCTATAAACCTGACACTCTGTTCAGATGTAAAATCTATAACATGACAAGTCAGCTGTAACATGACCACGTCCATATCAAAACAGATCAGAAGGCTGCATTATTTGTTGATTCATTTATTTTGTTGTCATTTGCTTGTTTTTGTTGTGTTGTTCTGACACCTGAAATATGAAGCCAACATTGAAGTACTAAAACCTCTACCAGAGTGAGTCAGTCCCCAAAGACTCCCATGTTAAAATGTCAAACTTAACAGCGGAAACAAACAAAGTTTAAAGCTATGTTTAACTGACTGGCTGTGACCCAGTGCAGGGGATGTCATAGACTGGCCTACAGAGAATTTTCGCTTTGTGTCACCTGCAGTGCCATGACATTTTAAGGCCCTTGGTATTAATAGTTGCACCATTAGCTGTTGAACTGAGCTGAAACCTTGTACTTACATTAAAAAGTGTAATCCTCAGGTTCTCTGTCAGGGTTGTTTGCTGCCATTGATGTTTGTGCTCCTGGAGAACTTTTCATGTAAATATCACCCTTTATTTTACAGTTCATGTATGCTACGCAACTATTTTTGAGTTGATGTTATTTTGCAGTTTATTTACTTTACAATTCACAGTTCAATTTTACAGTTCATTTATTTTGCAATTCTTAATTTTAGAGTTCACTTTACTTTACAGTTCATTTATTTCATAATTACTTGTTTCATTGTTCATTGATTTCATACTTCATACTGTTTGTTATTTTACATTTCACTTTATTTTGTAGTTTTCTTTGTCTTACATGTAGTTTACACTTCACTTAATCCTACAATTAATGTATTTTGCAGTTCATTTATTTCACAGTTCATATTATATTACTGTTCATTTATTTGACAATTCATTTATATTACAGTTAATTTATTTCATCATCCATTTGTTTCACCCACCATTTATTTTACAGTTGTTTCTACATTCCAGTTCATTTATTTTACAGTTCATTTTTTTTGAAGGTTTACTTATTTTACTTTACATTTATTTCACTATTAACTTTATTCCTCCTCAGATCCACCATCTATTCTAAATACGGTTTCCCCTGGTTTAAAAAAACAAGATGGTAACGACCAAATCATAACTGGATATATCATGGAGGTTTGATACCTTATGTAGCCTGGGTTTACCCTTCTAGCAAGATGCGCAGATGCCCAGTTGTGCTAACAATGCTAACAGGAGTGCATGCTGTTATTAAACCTTCATGGACCAAAGTCTCAGCTCCTTACATGCTCTGTCTCTTTGAGCAATTTAGGATTAGCTGGGCAGCAGGTAAGGCCACTCCAAGCTCTGTCAAGATGATGAGATATACTTTACACTTCACAGTTCATTTATTTCACAGTTCATTTATTAACATTAACATTGTGGCAGCAGACTAAGGACATCTCTCTTCCCAGCAATGTTTACCAGTTCATCCTGAAGGACTCCAAGACATTCCAGACTAGATGGGATATGTAGTCCCTCCAGTGGGTTCTGGGTCTACCCCGAGGTCTGTTCCCAGTTGGACATGCCCAGAAAGCCTCCAAATGAAGGCACCCAGAAAGCATCTTTATCAGATGCCCAAACCACCTCAACTTGCTCCTTTCAATGTGAAGGAGCGGCTCACCCTATCTCCAAGGCTGAGTCCAGCCACCCTGCGGAGGAAGCCCATTTCTCTATCTACGATATCATTCTTTTGGTCACTATCTAAAACCCATGCCATAGGTGAGGGTTGGAACAAAAATTGACTAGTAATGTGAACTGTAACATGAATACTGTCAAACAAATAAATTGTAAAAATAAATCAAATGTGAAATAAATTCCCCATGACAGTCCAGTTCAACGTCCACATTACTGCTGATGCCACATCGATCTGTCTGTCAATCTCACACTCTAACTTACCCTCACTCGTGAACAAGACTCCAAGATACTTGAACTCCTTAACTTGTGGCAGCAGGAAATCCTGTCCATGAATACCAACGGGATCGGGGACAAAGGGCAGCCTTGGCAGAGCCCAACCCTCTCTGGAAACATGTTTGACTCTGGAAACATGTTTGACTTTGTGCCAAGAATGCAAACACAGGTCTCATTTTGGTGACCATTTGGTGACCTTGGGTGACACTGTTATACACCTTCTCATCCTGGCTAGGCTGAGCAATGTGATACTCCAATAAGTGAAGCACACTCTCCAGTCCCCCTTTTTAAAAATGGGGAATACCACCCCGGTATGCCACCCCACAGGTACTGTTCCCGACCGTCACACAACATTGAAGAGGCACGTCAACCATGACAGCCCAACAATGTCCAAAGCCTTCTGCATTTCAGAGTGAATCTCATCCACAACTGCTGCTGAGGAGCTTCTTAACTACCATTGCAACCTCTGCCAGGGCTATGTTGGATGAGGAGCCTCTACGTCAGACGTTCCCAGTTCACCCTCAGCATCAGCATGCCTAGACCCCCGCCTTCATCTGCCTACAATGCACCCAACCCCAATGCCCATCCATCCATCATGTGATTGGGTCCACAGGGTGATGGCTCCATGTTGGCCCCACTGGGCCCCATGGGTCAAGGTCCAGTCTCCACTGGCGCTTGCTCAAACTCCTCTCCCAGGTCTGAATCCAGGAGAGGGTCTGGTTTCCCTTCTGCAGGCAAGGTGCTAAGGCTATCCTTTTGTCACTGCATTTGGCATTGTTAGTCTGGTCCCTCCCCAAGGACCAATTTGCCTTGGGAGATCATACCAGGGGCTATTTGCCAACTGACAACACAGCTCCCAGGGTCACTGGGACAAACAAACCCCTCCACCACATTAAGGTGGCAACTCTCAGAAAAGCATTAATAGCTCAAAACCTGTGAAGGCTGTAGAAGTGAAATTTGACAGACTCTCCCTGCCTTCCCTCCCACCAAAAACTGCCTTCATTAACTCCTGCACACCATTTCCATCTGTGTATATTCTGTATTGTTACCTGTTTTCTTGTCTGTATACAACATCTATTGCACGTCTGCCCGTCCTGGGTGAGGGATCCCTCCTCTGTTGCTCACCATGAGGTTTCTCTTTTTTTCCCTGTTAAAAGGGTTTTGTTTTGAGTTTTTCCTCAGCCGATGTGAGGGTCTAAGGGCAGAGGATGTTGTTATGATGCTATGTAAAGCCCTTTGAGACAAACTGTTTGTAAAAATGGGCTATACAAATAAAATTGCCTTGCCTTGCCAATGGTCCATAATCATCTTCATGTAGTGCCACTGTGCACTGAGATGTTGATGATCAATGCCATTTAAATTTTTAAGCCTGCATTCTTTCTCACACATTTACATCTCTCCCTTCGCCAGCAATGGAGTAGGTAGGGGATTACAGAAACTGTAGACATTTTCATCAGAAAATACAAATGCATTGAGTTTATTTATTTATTTCATAGTTCATTTATTTTACAACTTATTTGTTTGGCAGTTTATTTTACAGTTCCCTTAAACTTACATAACATTTATTTTACAGTTCACATTATTTTAGTTCATTTATTTTTCACTTAATCTCACTGTACATTTATTTTACACTTTATTTCCCAGTTGTGCTAACAATGCTAACAGGAGTGTATGCCTATCTCTTTTAGGATTAGCTGGGAGGTGGGTGGAGTCAGCCCAAGATCTGCCATGTACACTTTATTTTACGCCTTACTTGGTTTTAAATTTAATTTATTCCACAGTTCATATATTTTATGTGCATTTTATTTCATATTTCATTTATTTTGCACTTCATTTTATCTTACCATACGTTTATTTTACATTAACATTTCAGTTAATTTTTCACAGTTTGCATTTGTTTTACACTTCATTCATTTTTCAGAAGTTCACTTTATTTCACAGTTCATTTATTCTATGTTGACTTTATTTAAATTTTTTAATTTAGTCTCATTTTTGAAAAATCGTCACATCAATTCAAAAATAACACAGAAAAGGCTGAGCTCCACATATCCGCTGCAAAATGAAACACAGCATAAAATATTATCAACGTCTTAGTATCAGACATTTGCATCATAATGCTACACTGCTACACTGCAACAATGGTTCAGGAATAGTCTGAGGAACACAAGCAGTCAAGGTACCAAATCAGCCAACTCAACAGTTCTGTTGACTTGGCTCCAAATTCCCCAGATCTCAGTCCAATCCAGCATCTGTGGGATGAGCTGGACCAACAAATCTGATCCATGGAGGCTCCACCTCACAACTTCAGGCTTGTGAACTTCACAACTCAATGACTTGAGTCACTGTGGGTGAAAGCGGTGAAATGACAGTTGTGTGACAACAGAGACATCTCTGAGCCTCCCAGTAGTATGTTACTGGGATAGTGGAGGCTGCATCTTAACGACCACACTTAAGGACACCGACAAAAAATGCCATGCAAGTTTATTCCACCCAAATACTACTTTTAAGTACTTGTCGTCATCGAGAACATCAACTCAGTAATCAATAATTACATTAATAATTAACATTACTGCTTTAGTAATGTAGGACCTATTGTTATTAATGGCTGAAAATGATTTTATGTAGATTTTATGTATTAATTATCCTGTTTATGTATTAAGTATCCAATTTTTCCTCACTGTAGAGGTAGACAGGCACCTCGACAAGCACTCCAATTAAGTACACCCTATGGGCAAACTAAAGCACAATTATTTTGTTGGAATTTGATTTTTATTCAATTGTGTGGTAGCTCTCAGTTGCATTAAATCAATGCATACATACATACATGAATTACTGATAAATATGCAACAAATGAGCTGCATGGTGAAATACTTCTATTAGGTTGCAGTGTCGCCAGAAACCAGGGTCCTGGGATTGCAGTCATGACACTGAAGCCTCCGGTTCCGCTGCTATGGCCTACTCAGGCCTCCAGTCAGTGCTTTGTAGTGCAGATGGTACTAGTGGACATGTGTGAGGTCACTGACGTCTGTAGTACCACTGTGGGGTACATTGTAGAGCGCTATGACAACTAGATGGTGCTGTCAACAACAGTGGGTCAGGGTCAGGAAATTCAAGACAAGAAACAAGAAATTCCTCATAGGTGGAAACCAACAAACCTGCTTCTGATTCTGAAATACCATCTTGTTATTGATTTTTAACAAGAGGGAGAGAAGAACTGCACTGCATTGTCAATTCATCAGCTTCAGACAGGAGTTTTCACCTCCACTGTTATAGGTTATTTTAGTCTCAATATTTTTCTACTGATTTGCAGTTAAACTACTCATACACATGCACTACATAGCCAGTAAACTGACGTGCTGCAGTAGCACCAGAGGACTCTGGGCGAGAGGCTGAATGAAGGGGCATAAAAACCAAAACCATACAGCACCAAAATCCTCATACACACATACACCAATCAGCCTTAACATTATAACCACCTGTCTAATATTGTGTAAGTCTCCTATTTGTCGCCAAAACAGTCCCTACCCTGGAGGCCTGGACTCCTCTAGACCTCTGAAGCTGAGCTGTGGTATCTGGACCAAGACGTTAGCAGCAGATCCTTTAAGTCCTGAAGCTGTGAGGTGGAGCCTCCATGGATCAGACTTGTTGGTCCAGCTCATCCCACAGATGCTGGATTAGATTGAGATCTGGGGAATTTGGAGCCAAGTCAACACCTTGAACTGGTTGCTGTTCCTCAAAGCTCCTGAACCATTGTTACAGTGACAGGGAGCATTATCCTGCTGAAAGAGGCCACTGTCATTAGTGAAGACTGTTTCCATGAAGGGGGGACTTGGTCTGAACAGTGTTTAGGGAGGTGATGCTCACATGTCCAGGACATTTTGGTGGAGGACAGGGGTCAGCATGGACACCCTGACCCTGTCTGTGGTCCAGTGGTTTTCCCTCCTTGGACCACTTCTGGTAGGTCCTGACCACTGCAGCCCGGGAACGTCCCACAGAGCTGCAGTGTTGGAGAAGCTCTGACTCAGTCATCTACACATCACAGTTTGGTCCTTGTCAAACTCTGTCTGTGTTTCTCACCACACATCTGTCTGTAGGGCAATGTAAAATGGCCTGATTGGTCCAGACTTTACACATAATAATAGTGATAATAATAATAACAATAATAATAATGATAAATGTTTACTTTTACTTTTCAGAGTTTTATCTATTTATTTTAAATTTCAACAATTATATATATAAAAAATATATGTTCTCTTGGTCATTTAGCGAGTGGCCCATTAGGCCTGCCCACAGAGGAGGATTTACAGTCACAGACAGTTCCTACTTTACAGAGGTGTATGAGACTGACCGATCCATCTCATCCTTCCTGACACCACAGTGGTGGATAAAGAGCTCCGTTTTCACGCTAAATTACTCTGTGATGGTATCAGCCATTAGTCCAGTTTCTAACATCCTCAGGAACATGTGGGGGAGACTGACCCAGCGGAGAGGATCTTCTTGCCATTGGCAGGTGTCTCTCTACAGGACACTGGCAGATGATGGAAAAGGCCCTTCAACTAACACAGAACAAAACAGATGGCCCAGATCCCTGCCCAGCAGTCTCCACTCTCCTAGAAACCAGCAGCTCCCTGTTCTGTTTGTCTATTCTGCTCCTATGTTTAGCTCCTCCCCCTCATTCTCATTCTTTCCAGCCCATCTCTCAACACGAAGCCTGCTATGCTGTGAATGTTATTCTTTAATTTTCTTATTCTGTTGATTGGTGACAGTTCTATAGACTGTTACAGCTTTAGACCAGCTTAGGGTCATTTACCTGATAATATACAGTATGTAGGAGTCATACATATTACATATATGTCATATATATTTAATATTTATATATTAAATATATATGACATATATACATGTTAATGTGTAAAGCTGGCTGGACTGTCGTGAGAAGATGAGTATATTCCTGTCAGGAATGCCAGGAGCCAGGAAAGTTAGCAACACCCATACCAACAACACACAAGGGAAGAGCTGTATTTCTCTAACATCTGTGGTTCTGGACCCAGACTTCTGACCTGTGAGTTCACTTTTGGTTGAGGTCCCTCAGTCCTGAGAAGAGGAATCTTGATGTCTCAGCAATGTTACAGTGATAAGTTGTGTGTGTTACCAGTCTGTGATCATCCCTTTCTGTTTTGGGGTGACTTTGGGTGACAGGTAGTGCCAAGATTGTACCTACACTACAAAGTCTAAACCATGTGGGCTGCATGCACTTGGACCAGAAGAGGAGACATGAGAAGGAGGAAACAGCTGATTGTCAGACTGATCTGATCTGAACCTGCAGATGAGCTTAGGTATTATACTCTCTGTGACCTTTAAACTCTGCTGCTTTGACATCTGCGTATTTAATATTTTTACATCTATCTGCCTAAAAAGCCAGTGATGACTCTTTCACTGAGTCCATCTATATAGCTATATTTGATCTAGGAACATTACATGGCCACTGTCGGTTTGGGTAATATCAGTAAAGACAGCGTAGCAGACAGCTACATGCTACATGCAACATACATGTCCATGAAAGACAGTGTTTGGCCTGGTCCCGGCAGAGGTGACTGTTGAAACACCACTGATCAGAAGCTGAGACAACCTGTGGTCAAAGCAGCATGCTGACCTTGAAATATTCTGTTTGTGTGTGTGTGTGCATGTGTGCGCATGCACGCGCATGCACATGTACATGCACATGCTGAGGTGTGTTCCTGTGACCTTGATGAGCTACATATGGCCTGACATTTTTTACTGTGAACCCCCACCACAGAGGCTTAATGAGCAGTCCAGAGCCCATGAAACTGAGGTTGGACTTATGGACAAACAAATAGAAAAAAGAGAAAATATTGCATGTGATGGGAGATACTGCAATATCTGATATTAAATATCAGTTATTATCAACCAAAGCCTACCCAGAAGAAATCTGGGTTGTGCAGCATTCAGAGACGTTAGTGCAGATAAATAGAAATATAAAAAGATAAAAGAAATAAATAACAGCTAAATAAATAACAGGTAACTATCTAAAATGTAACAGAGGGATCAGATCAGAAGGACAAGTGAGAGGGCAGAAAAAGAAAAGTGCTACACTGTTAAATGTTATATAGTAATCTTTCACTAACATTGACGCTGTCTAAACCACAGAACTCTGGATACAGACTCTCTGGTGTCACAAGGGTGACTGTAAGTGTGGATGGTAGGCCATCCTAGGACAGTGAGTACATGTATCAGCACAACAGGGAAACAACTTAATATAAATGTGACATGTAGGAGATGCATGCTTCAAATTTTACATCAAGAACAAATGACCATTAAAAGTCAAACTGAACTATATTTAAACTCTAATGACACTGCAGCTGTTTTATATACACCATCCATCATTTTCTGCACCTGCTTAGTGAAAACTTTCAGCAACTCCAGTCTCATTGTTTATACCAGGGACCAGCTGATTGCTACTAAGGTACCCATCTCTACCATCAATGGTTTCAGTACAAAAGCTTCATCTAGTAAAGGCTCCAATAAAATTGTGCGCACATGCACACACACACAGACACATGTCCCTGTGACCCAGGTCCATGTGTCTGTGTGTGTGCTCTTAGCTATAACTGACAATGAAAATTTAATTTCCACTCATCTAATGTCTGACACAATAAGCACCTCAAAAGCAAAGTCGTTCCTGTAATAAGTAGGGTGTTTTTTATTTCCCACCAAGAAGCACACACTCACACCGTATACATAAAAGATTAATCAGCCACATGCATTGTTTACCTGAAGGATCCAAATCAGGGGAAATAATTGAGCGCCAGTGCCAGAAAATAGAAAATTAAGTGGGGGAGGAAGCAGCAGAGCAGTATGAAGAGATAAAGGAACCGACAGAAACAGAGAGATGGAGATAACATTGTTCCAGGTTCATTTCAGAGGCGAAGCAGACAGATACTGCAGGTCTCAGGGCAACAAGACTTCATCCTGCTCAGGCACATCAAAGCAAACTATATTGATTCTGTTGTCAACTGTGTTTAATCCCCACACAGGGTATACACAGACACACACACACCAAAACAACACAGAGAGGGAGTTCTGAAGCAGCTTTACACATGAAGCTAAACACACAAGGTGAAGACACACATACAGAATCAACCCCAAACATCTCATTATTCACAACGTTGTTCTTTTTTTGTCATTGAACTCACACTGACTTACACTGACAGCAGTGATTCACACTCACTGTCTCCTGTATAGCAATAGCAAAATAAACATTTGCCATTGTGTCTGTATATGGACAGTAAGTCCATATACAGACACAATAGCAAATGTTTTCAGTTCAAGGGTAATTATTAAAACAACATGAAAAGTGATCAATCAGTAGAAGAAAAGTAAAAAAGATGAACAGATTGTCAGAGAGGACAAACAAAAGACGAGTTCTTAATAGATAATAAATAAAAATAAAAAGATCAAATAAAAAGATCAAATAATAATTTACATTTCAAGTAAACACTCCCCAGTAATTACAAGTTACTGGGGAGTTTCATATGATGTCTGAAGTCTGTTGTTGGTTAAGTCATAGGAAACCATGTCCATGGTTTTAGGTTTAGCTTCAGTCAAGCAGAGTAGTATGTAGATTTACTGTATATATACAGTCTCAGTCAGGTACATCAATCTGTCTCTGAGCCATTGCCAGAGTTTATCATCTAGTCTAATGTCGAAACAGAACAGAGGCGCTTCCTGACCTTGAGTTCGGGGAGCTAACAGCATGATCACCAGAACAAGACACTGAGCCAATTGCTCAGATGGTAACATCACAGCTTTAACACACAGTCGCCTCCACTTAGAGCTTGGTATCTTGTAGCATTAAATAGACAGAGTAACACCAGCTCAGATAGATTAGTGATTTTTATGTTACTCCACCAAACAAGGTGCTGTTACCTTGTATTTGATGTGTTCCACTGCTATGTAATCAGATGGTTTACTGACACATATTCAACACCAGAGGGCAGCACAGCACTGACACAGTGGCAGGACCGTGGTACACCTTCACGGGATGTCTCTTCTGTCTCTCAGTCTGTGTTCTAAATGCCATGACACACTTTCTGTATTCCAGGAGAGACACCATAAGCTGAGGTCATCTTCACCCACTCATCACTCTTTGACTTCATGTCTGAACTGTGTATATTCACATTGAATTCTAAGAATGCTTATTAAATGAAAACAGCTCATATCACCAACAGGCTGCAGAGCTGACAGGACTCATTGGAGCTCATTGGACTGGAGTTATAGTCATCTGTTATTAAAACAGTGTCTGTTGGTTTTCAGAGTACAGGCATCTCCACTGTCATTTATGACACGTATCATATGATCTGTTATCATTCTCCATACACGTCAGGTTGCCTTCAGACACATTTTTTTCATGTTGAGCTGATCAGCTGCTCACGGAGTGATTCTCTGAGTTACACTGTAAATTAATTGGATTGGAATTAATTAATTGAAGTAAACCATTTGGAAAATTCTTCTATTTTATTTATAATTAGTTAATAATTAATTAATTAATTAAGTTCTTTTTAGAAAATTATGAGGACACTCTGGGCCATAAGACACAATGGGCAACCTACCTTACTTCCAAACCACTGGGTTGGTTCCTGGGGCATGGGTGCGTATCATAGACCACCTATATCAGGAAGCTGAGCCCAGCCTGTGGTGTCCCCTGGATGTCTGACCAGCTGATGCCTCTGTTTATCATGGTGTACCGTTGGGTCCCTGGCTGCCCTGTGACACTGCCATACATACTGATCCTTTCCACAGAACCCCTTCCTTTCCTCAAAAACCAATCTCTGCACTCCTTAGAGATGATTACTTGAGGTTGAGTTTTGTTGTTTTGTTGCCAGCTTTGTGGGGTGTGCCACTGGAGGGATGATGTGCTCATCTTCCCCAGCAACTGAAGCAGCAAGCAGCATTTGGCGGACCTTCACATCCCACACACATGGGAACGTATCAAAATTGCAACAATGGGGAGAGATTCCTTTACAATGGACAACATACAGTGTGTCCTCCCTAACAATGCAGTTTCAAGATAACTGAAAACGTATTTCAGGTCATCGAAATTTTTTAATAACCAGTAGTTCTGTAATCATACAAATATATTTTTTTATGGCAGAAGGTGGAATTATAATTACACTGCATTGTTGTATATACACAACAGTTTTTATCATGCAATCCTACTGATCAAGAAACTGCAAACTGTACTCATGACTCAATTTTGTGAAATACATTCTACATGTACAATAATAAATACATTACAATAGATTTATTCAAAAACATATACGACAGTTTTCACTATGAAGCATCACTGACCATATTTGAAATGGCCGAGGGTGGCATGGTGATGCACTGTTGCCTCATAGCAAGAAGGTTCTAGGTTTCGGATCCCGGGCCTGGAGCCTTTCGGTGTGGAGTCTGTCTGTTCTCCCAGTACCTGCCCAGGTTTTCTTTGGGTACTCTGGCTTCCTCCCACAGTCCAAAGACATGCACATGTAGGTTATTTGATGACTCTAAATTGCCGTGAATGGTTGTGTGTCTCTGTATGTCCCTGTATGTAGGCCCTGCAATAGACTGGTGACCTGTCCAGGGTATACCCCACCCTCACAATTGTCAGCTGGGATTGGCTCCAGCCCCCCACAACTCTGATGGATAAGCAGTATAGATAATGGATGGATGAAATGGCTGAGATCAACCTGCAAGGAGCAGCACATGAAAATGTAAAACATGACATTTCCTGTTGTCACTAGGTGGCACTATTAGTATAATTGAATATGAGCATGTAGATGTGTTCAGGCTCTGTCAAACATGAAGAATTTGGGACAGTTAGGACAATGCATGCCTGAGTTAGAACAAGTTGATTTTTATGGTGAAGGATTGACATTCTCCTCCAACGAAAACTCGAATCCTTCACAGTTTAACTTCATGCAGGTGTTTTCTGTAGGCTGTCGAGCTGGCAATAAATATGCATCAAAAATGAAAATCAAAATTGATTTCCCTCAGATGAGGATTCTATTTTGGACACTTTGCCACATCCATGCCCATAAAGCCCTTTTCACAGAGTCCGAGGAACGTGCAAAATTCATTTTGGCAGAGAAAAATTTCTTATGAAAACAAAAGGGTTGCAGCCTCCACACTCAGGCCCTAATAAAAAATCATATATTCTGTTGCAACACTTACAAGTTCCATCTAAAACTACCTGATCCTAGTTCTAGTTTGAATCAGGTTTATTTTAGGAATTGATTATATAAATTATATAAAGGACATTGTGTCACTGAGTGTCCTCACAGCTAACGTAAGATGTGTGTGTTTGTGTGTGTGTGTGTGTGTGTGTGTGTGTGTGTGTGTGTGTGTGTGT
>CM076662.1:33932-63041 GCA_038496675.1 Rachycentron canadum
TGTGTGTGTGTGTGTGTGTGTGTGTGTGTGTGTGTGTGTGTGTGTGTTGTCCCTTTGTCTGCCCAATGGTTTTGTTGGCATCCATCTCATTGAGGTGTCCTTCATATGCCTCACTAAGCAAACACAACGTGTGTGCACACACATACATGCACGCGCGTTGTGCTTAGTGAGGCACACACACATTCAAAGACCTGCTGTGGTCCTATGAGACACCCAGAGAGTACCAGCTGCTCTATACACACACACACACACACAAACACCTCTGCCATGCTTGTTTGTCATTGGTAAGGATTGGTAAACACTGATACACATCCCTTCACACAAGTGGTACAGAGTGATATGAGCCTGATTCTGTATGTTCTATATGCTTCTGTTTTTTCATTGGTCTCCTGGTCTGTGTGGTGGTGGTGGACAAATCCATGGATGGATAGTAGTTGGGTGACAGGGACACACAACAATGAGTGGGGTCAGGTGTATAATAATAATAATAAGCATCGCTCAGTTCTGGTTCAGTCCATACTGCTCATAATAACAATGATATAATACTTCAAATAATAATAATGATAATAATTCATGTATATATCAATTTTCAAAATGAAGTTACAAAGTGCTACATATACATAATACATATGTACAATATAATGCATAATAACAAAACAAAGCAATAAAAGACACAAAGACAAGAAGAGAGGCACAATAAGCTTAACAGGGGAAGTTACAAAATGAGAATAAAACCAAAGGTGAAGTGGTGGACCAATCCATCACTATACCTGTCTCATATTCACTGGGATGAAGACCTGGTGGTTCTGTCCATTAGTTTCTGTGTGATAAGTGGTGAGGTGAAAATCATTAACTGTGTCACTCACTCACTGCTGCTGTAGTTTTCTCTTCAAGATTAAATGATAAAATGGAGTTAGATTATGTTTTTAATATTTAAGGCTAGTATTCTCTCACATAGACACACCATCATTCTCAAGATAAAGTGATTTTCTATGTCCAATAGATGACACAGTATAGCTAAAAACACATGATGATATAATATACAACCTCCAACCATCAGAACACATTGTTCACCATGGTTTCATGTGATATTGCTGTCTCTGTTTCCAGTGTGTTGTGTATTTGTCTTCTTTTGTCTGTCATGTTCTTTCTTTATGTTTTCCATCACGCACTCACGCACGCACACACACACTTCTACAGATGTATAGTATGGTATAGCAGTTATCATGAAAAGATTAGCAGCAGCGTTGAGCACCTGCAGGACTGAAAGCAAATTGATGACCGTGACAGGACACTGTCCTCAAGCCATACACAGCACACTGCATCCACACACACACACAGGCCCAGTGAAAGGTTCCGGTGTTGAGATGAAGGAGTGTATCGGATTGTTGTGACAGGTAGTGAATGAAGACGTTGGGCTGTTCAGCCATGGTGCAGCTTCTCCTGCTCAGACACTCAGACTGCAGCGCTGGCATGTATAATATACAGGCAGAATGTGTTTGTGATTTACAGTCATTATAGCCTCCAACACCAATGGACCTGGACCAGGGTCAGGTTAATATTAAACAGGTAAATCTAATCTGGACTGAACATATCGAAAAACACAGAAACTAGCAAAAAACGTCATTCTATGTTAGTGGAATAAAAGATTGTATTTAACAGCAGATGTTCATTTACTATTATATGAAAATTGTTGTATTATTTCACATGAAAAATGTGAAAATTGTGAGATCTTCAAACATGAATTCAACAGTGAATCCAACTCATCATATATCTGAGCTGCTGGGTCCACAGGTGATGCTCTGCATATGTGAGGTTAAGACCACTGATAATGTGCTTTTTCTGACCCAATCTTCCCTGCACCACACTGCTGGGTTCATGGAAATAGAGGCCTAAGTCTATTGCATGGACCACAAATACTGGATCCTACATTTCCCATAATGCAACTCTAAAGTGTCTGTTTGTCAGATCCCAGTAATCATCTTTTAAACTTCTCTCTTCCAGTTTTTAATACCAGCTTTGTTCATACATTTGTGTTCTCTAACTCCAAGCTGAGATCACCATGACATCACTATGACATAATCAGAGTTATATCTCAGACAAAGCTGTTCTAGAGATATAGTGGGTGTTGTACTGTTAGGACAACCTTGTAGAAAACCATAACCCTCTGAGAACAGAACAAGAAAACATATTGAGTAATAAGTATTTGATGCACATGTAATTTCATATTGATCAATATGTTTCCTGAATTTGTATTTTTTCAGGTTACATATGTTATTTTATAGTCCCGTGTGTTGAGTTTTCAGGGCCACCATTACTCACCAAGGGTCTTATAATTTCCCTGTTGTTGAACTCTTCTCTGGGTGGATGTTATTTCTTCATCATGTCAGGTTACAAGATGTCCTTGTTGTGGGAGACTTACTGTGTCACATCAGTCATTCAGTCTCACTGTGGCCTGGACCTGAGGAACCCGTGTGGGTCAGTGTTCAAACAGCAAATCTAATATCACAGCATGTAAACAGGGAGCACAACAGGAAACACACAGTGATCAGAGCTCTGCAGTGTCTCTGTATTGTAATCTGTTCAATCACATTCTAGTCAGAGGAAGACAAACCACAAAGATCACTGGCCGGATTTGAAATGACGTATACAACAGGAACGATGCCAAGTCATCTGGTGTTTAATCCAAAATAACACCACATAGAAGGAAAGCTTTTGGCCTGGGTTAATTAGTAGGGGAGATTGGGGATGTTTACAGTTGTCTGCTATCTGCTTTACCCATACTAAGATTATTGTAGATTAAATATCCCTTATAATATTTATTTAAATGCAAGAATGTGGATGTTGCAACTGTCCCTACCCCCATGGTTGTGGTCAACTGCAACATCTGAATTCTTATATTCAGTTCTTATATATATATATACACATTATAATGTATATATATACATAGAGCGCTGAACATGCAACAATGCAGAAGCACATGTTCAATATCGGTCATGTCTTCCTGGTGGGAGGATGGTCTAACTGAGCATGTGCAGTATGAATGTTACAACTATCAGCATGTTTCTGACTGGAGAAATAAGCCAGTATTTTAGTATCACTGAGGACAGGCGACAGAAGACACACAGGTACCAGGACACACAGGTAACTGAGGACACACAGGTAACAGGACACATAGGTAACAGGACACACAAGTAACTGAGGACACACGTAGCACTGAGAGCTCAGAGGACAGGACATGTATGTGACCTATATGTGTCTTTGTCTGCCACTGTACCAAACAATAGCTAAAACACCCCTCAGACTCTAAATGTTAGATGGAGACCCTCCAGTCTGAGTGGAGTGGGCACTGAATCAGAGCTGACAGGCAATCTTCTTTAACGTTGTGAATCCTAAATTACAGCCCTGCTACTGAACGTCAAGGTTAATTCCCTCACCAGGCATAATGAAATGATTCCACATGACACCTCCAATTGGTTCCTCTGGAGCCCCACCCACCAGAGGAGCCCCCTGTCACACTGGCTTTAAAACAGACATGAGATGGAAATGAATTAGGTGACGCGCAGCAGAAAAAAGACTTTTGTAGGAAAAAACCCTGCTGCTCTTTGATTTTTTCAAGGAACAAAAAGCAATAAGAAAAAGTAGTGAATTTCTTATTCATTATTACTAATATTATTTATATTTATCAAAGAAATGTAGAACCTACAGAGACATTACTGAGACATCAGCCAGCTGCCATACACAGTTTGGGGTTTATGGCAGGGATACGCTCGATGTAAGGCTCCCTATAGATACCCTTTCATGTGAAGCTGGCTTCTCCTGCATTATAATGACATTTCCTAGTGATGCACCTCGGTATAATATCCCTTTTCATAAATGACCAATAAAATTGGTCTTTTGCAAGGCCCAAAACTCTTTCCACAGCAAAATGTCAGGTCGCTGAAGCTCAGTTGGAAGGGCCTTAGGGTTAATGACATTGTTGACTTCAGCCCTAACTGTTTTAGCCTGTGGTGCCTCAACCTGTTGTAGCTGTGTGTTCTCCATCTCAACGACTTTTGCTGTGTCCTGGATGGAGCCTAATGAGGTTCTCTTTGGGAGAATGATCTAATGCTTAGTGTGATTAGAAATAGAGACGCTGACAAGTGGACACCTGCTCTTACTAATCTCCAAGAGGCCCTCCACAACACTCAGCTGTTCTAACTGTATTCTCTTCAGAGAATTCATATTAAGGCAAGTGGGTCTGACATGTCAAATCCATGTGGTATCCTGCACCACACATGCACTGTTAAGCTAAACACAGCCCCTATTTGTTCTACCGAGTGCTTTTCGGAGGAGACTGATAACCATGATATATGCACCAGCAGAGGATTCTTGTTCTCAAATCATCTAAAAATCACCTTTTCACAGGTAGGCCCAGGTGCAGCCGCCAAAGGTGGCGTGTTTGGCAAGTTTCCAACCTCTGCATTGAAGCAGCCCAGGACTTGCTGCGTCTGGGTGGTAAGAATGCAAATGCACAGAGAACACATGGAAAACCAGGTAGTAAAGTAAAATACAAACTCTACTAGGGAAAGCAGTGGCCATATACAAGTCATCAGTCCAACAAAGCAAACAAGTCCAACAGGGACAAGGCAAAATCCAAAAACAAAAGGCAAAAGTGTATTTAGTGTGATCACACACAAGGAAAATGTCAGAGAGCTATGCACATGAAGGTAACAAAAAACAATCAGAGAAGACTAGGGAACATGTGATATATATACAACAGGTTGAACATTGGACAGGAGTAGGGGCAAGTAAGTGAGCAGAAATGAGGTGAGTGTGGTAAAGCAGCAGGAACACATGGGGAACAGCAACTGGAAGGACACGAGAGGTGAATACACAATAACTCAGGAAACAATAACAATGAGCGATGAAAAAAAGATCTAAGATTTTATAGATGTGACAGTCGCCTGACTTCTCTGGTAGTGATTAAAGAATCAGTCTATCAACAGTCTCTTGTGTCAGTAATTGATCTAGTGAATAGGAACCTGATGCCTTATTATAATCACAGTATAACAGTCCTTTAATATCTGATCCTAGATCAGCCACTTAACAAACAGAGGAGGAGAAACAATTAAATGTCAGCCGCTGATTATAGACTGAGGAGGTCGATGATGCTGAGCTTATCAAAGGAGCTTTGAATTAGCTGTCACTGATAACTGTCAGCTCAACACAACTCTCTGCTCTCAAGGTCACTGTGTCACTCTGATGCTTCTTCATATGATACTGACTCATTATAGACTGACAGACAATGGGAGATATCCATGTTTTTACCGTGATTGTCTCTCTGCACATGTTTTGAGTGTTTAAGTTTAAAGGACCATCTGTACGTTTTGCAACTAACATTAGCATTAGAGGAAATGTTGAGAGTTCAGCACCAAACTTAATTCCTTTACTCGCCAACATCTGTCTCCATAGGTGGAAAAGAACACCAATGAATGTAAACTCTAACCTCCTCACTGTACGCTCTAGTCCTCTAGCCTGACAGAGACATAGTCATTGAGAGGACATTTCCTAATCTCTTCCTTATCTATACTGAAAGGTATTGGTCAGAGATTGGTCTGTATGACAGGTAACAGGTAACAGATTCACCTGATGATTGTGGGTGTGCAGCTGATCCTAGTAAAGTGCTCTGTGTCTGTGAGAACAGTATCAGCTCCGTGTTTGTGTGTTTGTCCGAAACAGGATTATATTCTCTGTTTGTGAGAGGACAGATCACGTTCACTTTGACCTTGTTTTCATACTGAGAAGCCTCAACCTTTGCTACACAGATACTAACATCCACCATCCAACATGTGTTCAATTCAGGTCTGTGTTTCTTTTTAAAGGTCAGCATGATGATCTTTACTGCTCTCTACACATAACATATACAATAATATCATCAACACCTCCCTGACATGCAAGAGCTAATCCTCTAACATGGGCTACATGGTCTGGCAAATTTCAGTCACTCAGACAAATTAATCAGTCAGGCCTCAGTCTGTCAGATTCAGACCACAGGCTCTCTGATAGACTGAGGTCTGAGGAGGAGGAGCAGGATGAGGAAGAGGAGGAACATGAAGACAAAGGAGAGGAGGACAAGGAGGAGGACGAGGAAGAAGAGGAAGAGCTAATCATAATAAATAAAGTGAAAGTGAGAAGCTAGTATGTTGGGTATGATCTGAGCTGAGGAGCCTGTTATCAATGAACTGATGAACAACTTCATTATCATTACACTGGAAATGGATCACATGTTGTGAATGTGTGATTTTTTTTCATTACCAGACCACTTGGTGTGAATGCATGAACTTTTGTTGACCTGTGGTTGGTGCGTTTGCTTCCAGACTTAAAAAAAAACACATCACATTTTCTTCCAGTTGTTTGGATCCTACTCAAACAAGCTTGTTGTTACCCAACATCAGTTGAATTAATTATCTGTGTTTACCAGGCCCACAGTTGTACTTTAGAGACATTAGGGTTGTGGGGGTCTAATAAGGCAGTTGAAAACTTTGTATACCTGCCGCGTGCCACTTCACCTTGTCAGTGAAATACTGACATTTCAGCAGACACACACACACACACACACACACACACACACTTCACTCACTGTAAGTCATTATGTTAGCTCTTCAATAACTTGAATCGCAGTTTACAGCAAATGTTTTATTAATTAATCTAAATCATCTGTTTAGTTTATTTATTGATTAATTAATTAAGAGTTTAGAAATTACTATTACAGTAATTTATAATTTCCGCGAGCCATTAAACGTCTCGGCCAACGACACACATGAGTGGAAGACCTGACCACCGCAGCTGTCTGATTGGTCCGTGCTCTCTGACTCTATAACATGATTGGCTCACGGGGCAGACGGCTGATTGAACGTGGCTACACCACAGACCGGCACGTTCAGATACCAATGACACCCTGTTCATCTTTAGCCGAGCGGCGTCCGGTGAGCAGGAAGTAGTTGACTGTGCCTTCAACATAAAAGCACGGTGGTGTAGAATGGGGAGTGTGATATGGGCAGTGGAGGAGACACCGCCTTCACTAACAGCCAACCGTTGTTTCAGGTCCCGTGAGACTCAATTGTATGTCAATAAAGATTTTACTTTGAAAGTTTGGAACGGAAGGTGGGGACGCATATTGTGGTAGGAATGAAGGCTGTCAGTGAATTGACAGACTGAGCATGTGGACAACAAGTGGCCGGTGACAACTCACGACATCGCGTGCAGCTCACGCTCCTCACCAGGTAAGATAGGCCGCCTGCTAGCCGACAACTAGCTCTTAGCCCAGATGTGCTCACATTTAAGACGCTGTTGCTTTCTGGCCGACCATCACATCTGCAAGAAAAACATTTCACCCTTGGACTCGAGTCCGTTTGCAAGTCGGCGTTCAGCCAGTCCACCAAACAGCCCGGGTCTAAATACGCGGTCCTCTCCACATTTGGGTCAGCAGTCATTGACCGTTGGTATTCAGGATTAAATAACAGCGAGTCGCCTTTCCTTAATACACTTTAAACTTTATGGAAACAACGAGCCGCTTATTCAGGAAGAGATCCACTAGGTTGAACATGCGCCAGAGTCCAGGTCCAGAAGTGTGAAAGGTGCTGTGAGTTTGCCAACCCGGGCTGACTGGACCCAGAGAGGAGGTGTCGCTCCAACATGGACCTAAACAAACATAAAATAATCTAAATGTAAACAGACCACAGTATGGGCTCTTATATTTGATACTCTATCATGTCTATAAATCTGTTATTTAATAAATGAAAATATGATAGATCTCGCCTGATAAACTAATATTTGTCAGTGTATTCTTCATACAGATGACAAATTATTATTCAGTGTGAATATATTTAATTTTCACCTCACCATGATTTGTTATAAATATTCAACAATGAAGATTTGTGTCATTAACTTATTTTATCCAAATATAACAAACAAATTGAAGCAAAAATCTTACACACTATCACATCTACATTTTCTTTAATAATATTATAAGTGATGAAGTTCACATTCTTTTTGTCTTTTTTTTTACTATTTGAGACTAAATAACCTTTCTTATTTGTCCATGTTGTCCACTGTTCCCTGAAAACTCAATACATTTTTGTTTTATTATTATAGTTGTTTTTAAAATCCTTGATGGTAAAGATCTGTTTCATGTATGGCATGTCTTTGTGACTAAACATAGTTTTGGAAGGAGACAGACTCAGTCTATCATTGATTAGTCTGAAAACAACTCCCATTAAAAGACTGTGGTTGTGACGCGAGTCCACAATCCTGCACAGAGAACACTGCTTTTACAGAGAAGACATTGCTGCACAGTAAAAAGAAGTGAGTGAATGACCTCTCAACTCTGACATCATACTGAACTGTGGACCTGAACTGTGACTGCACCTTCATGACTGTCTACAACCAAAAATTGTCCACCTGTCTGCAGGTTGGGACTGACACTGGAGAAACAGAACCAAAAAGAAACATGATAAATGTGGTAATGAGGGCAGAGGAGGTCCTTGACGAAACTGACCCAAATGTTTTCTGGTTCCTCATGATGAGTAGTGTGCAATTTAACAGGATGAGGAACACTTTTCTGGAGGTTTGACAGTCCTCACCCAGGTGATGATCAGATCCTCTCAGAACTGAGTCTCAGGTTTCCTTTGTTCACACTTTATTTCTGAATTTCAGTTTTGATCTGTCAGTCTGTCAGGTTGACTTCTGCCCTTGAATGGCTGATGCTCCTTTAAGACTTACCTGACTGAACTGATTCAGTTGTTTGGTGATGTGGGTGAAATTAATATTGATGAGAATGTTATTATATTCCTATCATCCTGATACAAATGGGTGAATGATTATGGATTGTTGGCCTTTGAATGTCAGCATATAAAAATCTGATGTAACTCAAGAGATCATTTGTGCTGCTATTCACTCAGCTTGTGTGTCTTGTTAGGTTGTCAATATGGCCTCATGGATTATTCAGGTGACTGTGGTGCTGCTGTCTATCCTCATTGGCAGCAGCCAGGGGAAGAGGAACAAGGTGGTGTACTGCTCAGGTGAGTCGGCTCTAACGGAAGGATGTTATTCCACTTGCTGTTCAAAGAAACACAACATGTGAATTGAACTGGAGGTAACAACAGTGTCATGGACCTCAACATAGACAGATGAGAATCTGCTAAAGGTTTGAAATTTTATTAACTGTTGATGTTTGAACTTGTTTAAGATCTCATCTTAAAAGCCTGGAGTGATATGAGGTCAGTGGTAACCTCACCACAGGTTCAAACCACATTCTTTAGTTTACCTGTCTGTAATGTCACAGGAAGACCAAGTCAAACCAGGAATTAAACAGTCACAATATTTAATTTGTGTAACCAATCCTGTCAGCATCGTTCTGAAAACCTGAAGTGTGTACTATCTTGATATGAATATTGTGTTTGTCTAGGTGTGTGTGTCAGCCTGTTTATGAATAGGATTTGGTCTGTTAGAGCTCTGGTTTTGCAATGTGTTGTACTGTTGACCTCACCTACTCAGGGGGTAGTGCACATTGTATCAGTGTGTGTCTGCCAACGTATAATAGCAGTGTCTCTGTCACATCTGGTCCACCAGACACACTGTGTATTCATGTTATTAGTATTTGTCTGTGTATCATTGTTGATCCTGCTGATCAGGCTGTGATTGATTGATTAGTATTTCATTGATCATTAACAACAGTTGTCAGAGGGTCAGTCTCAGCTGATGAATGTGTGACAGTTATTTTTAATTTATGGACCAACTCATCTTTGTTTCTCAGCATGCAAAGCCATTGTAGATGAACTGAGCTACTCAATCAGTCAGGTGGACCCGAAGAAGACCATCAACGTGGGAAGCTTCAGACTTAACCCTGATGGAACCATGAAAGACAAGAAGGTACAGACTCTTTCTCACCTCACCTGTCTCCTGTACCTGTGTATGCTGAACCACAGATGTACAGCCCTGTCCCATGAATCTAAAATTAACAGCAGTGAAACAACAAAAGGTCGCAATACAGGAGCCAAACAAAAGGACAAAATACATACAGGAGTGAAAATGACAACCTAGAGAAAAATGACAGCAGTTATTATATAAATAATTTTAGCAATGGTTATATCAGTATTGATATCAAAAATTACTATTATGATGATAATAATTTATTAACTATTACATCAACGATTATCAATAGATAAAAGCTATGTCAACAATAATATCAACAATTATATCAATATTGATATCAACAAGTGTGTCAACGAATGTATCAACGATTATATTACAAATACAGTCATGAAAAAATTAGGACACCCCAATAAATATTCAGTTCTTTATTAAGAAATGTTCACAAATCGATGACTCAGCCATTCCAGGTATCTCTATTTCTTAGTTTTCAGCCAGTCCTTGGTGGATTTACTGGTATATTTTCTACAGATTGTCTCACATGTTTCTCAGGCACCCTCTGATACACAGTAGAATTCATGGTGGAGTCCATGATGGTGAGCTGGTCAGGTCCTGCTGCAGCATAGCATCCCCAAACCATGACACTTCCACCTCCATGCTTCACAGTTGGTATGAGGTTCTTTTCCTGGAATGCTGTATTTGGTTTACGCCAAACATGTCCTCTGTTCTGGTGTCCAAACAATTCAGTTTTAGACTCATCTATTCAAAGAACATTATTCCAGAAGTCCTGGTCTTTGTCTATGTTCTCTCTGGCAAACTTCAGTCTGGCCTTCATGTTTCTCCCAGTGTGCAAAGGTTTCCTCCTGGCACACCTCCCATGAAAGTTAAACTTGTTCAGTCTCTTTCTGATTGTAGAGGCACACACGTCCACATCAACAGTAGCAAGAACCTGCTGTAGGTCCTGTGATGACATTTCAGGGTTTTTGGAGACGTCTTTTAGCAGCTCCACTTGTAGACTATTTTCCGGACAGTGGAATGGCTAATACTTTTGAGATCTTTTTAAATCCCTTACCAGACTCATAAGATGCTCCAATCTTCTTTCTGAAGGCCTCAGACAGCTCTTTGGATCTAACCATGGTGTTCACTCTCACTTCAACAGTCAGAGCACAAACTAAATGTCTGAGGTTTAGATAGGGCAGGCCTCCTTCAAAATGCTGACCTGATGTGATACACCCGTGTTCAGCCATTTTAAGTGGGAATAAATGTGGGGGTGTCCTAATATATTCCTCATCAGAATTGTTTTTTTTACAGTCTTTTCTTTAGTTTTAATTGTTTAGTTATATTACTTGAATCTCTCAGTATTGTTAAAATTAATATCCATATGTCCAAATATGTAAAAAAAAAAAAAAAAAAAAAAACACAGGCTTTCATAGGGTGTCCTAATTTTTAGATAAATATTTATCAGTGACAACAGTTATTTTACTAGCATATTTATTATCAATCATTATATCAACAATTCTGCCAACAAGTTTATCAATGAGTATCTGTGTGGGATCCAAACTCCAAACCAAAACACTTGGCAAACAAGTCCTCTTTTTTCTGGAAGTGACTCCATGACCCTCCCCATCATCCAAGACATTTTTGGAACAGAGTCATCTACCAGAAGAACAATGTCTCCAGGAGTAAAATTCCTTGATGTTCTTGACCATCTAAGTACTCTCTTGTCCAACATTTCCAAAATAGATCAGCAATGTATTGGACTTGTTTCCACCTCTGTCGAGCATAAAGGTCAACCTGGTTTAACAATCCAGGTGGCAATGCTGGTTTGACCTTTAGCAGTAAGAGATGATTCGGTGTTAAGGCTTCCAAATCATTAGGGTCGTTGGATGCTCATGTGATTGAGCTACTGTTAATTATTGTCTCAACCTCAGAAAGTACATT
The DNA here is from genome assembly GCA_038496675.1 of Rachycentron canadum. Lineage (NCBI taxonomy): Eukaryota > Metazoa > Chordata > Actinopteri > Carangiformes > Rachycentridae > Rachycentron > Rachycentron canadum. The sequence continues at coordinate 45,786 of CM076662.1, forward strand.
CTGAAGACTCCTCTTCTACAACTTCCTTCACTGTAGAATTTAGTGCCTTTCTCACTGATCTGATGAGCCTTTCCCCCATGGTGAGATCCTGCTGGAAGGTTAAAAGTCCATTTGATTGCATGTGGATGGAGATAACCTTGAACCTTTGTGTGATTTATCTCACCGAGGGCTGTTTTTAGCTCACGCTCTGCTCCAATGAAATTTCTCCTGGTAACGAAGCCACGTATGACATTAATACAGCACTGCCCAGACAGCTAAGCAAGTAAATACGACTCTGTATCTTTTTACTAAGCTTCCTCCTCGTTTCACCTTGAATGGTTTGAAATAATCTACACCAACTCTGGAGAAGGGTGGATGATCTGGAAACACTCCTGAGGAAGGTCTGCTATTTGTTGCTTTCCCATGGATCCATCCAGTCTGTGACAGATGATGCATTTGGAGGTTCATTGGCTGGATGACTGCATTCCTGTCCTCCTTTTTGTTCACAAGATTCACTTTTACCCTTTTTGCCTCGGGATCATCCAGCATACCTTCAGGGTTTCTTGGCCACTCACTGATGAGCCATGAAGAAAATCTGGACCAGAGATCCAGATTTTCTAGATCCAGACACTCTTAACTTCTGCTTCACAGGATGGTAAACCCTGTGGTGAGGTATATACCACACACTGCGTTGCAGTTCCTCTTCTGGCACCTGCACAGCATAACCTTAGTATACTCTTTGTGAAAGCTGGGATTCTTGTTGAATTTCCTCCACAGGTTAAATGCTTGCTGTTCAGTGACTTTACGGTTGTTTGGCATGTTGACTGTCTGGGTTTTTAGGGGTAGACACAGGCTGTAATGGCCATTCAAAAGTTTAGCCGATTCTGTGACCATGTCCATAAAGTGATGATCCTCTTTGGACATCTCCACCTGTTGATCCCTTTCTTTTTTAGGAAAATCCACTTTAAATTGCTGCTGCCACAAGTCATCAAGTTGTGGTACTGAGATGTGGTTTGCTGAAACTTTACATGTTCTTTCTTTCGTTGGTTAGCAGCACTTGTCTTTAATGGTGCATTTACAGTCAAGCCTAATCTGGTTCTTAGGGTCTATCATTGACACTTCACTACCTCCAATAGCTCCATGGCCTTGTGTGTATTTAAGATAAGCCATCATTTTAAATCCTCTGTCCTCAGACAGATTACTGACTTCCAGACCAGATATCTCATAAGCATCAACAGACCTTTCATCCCTTTATCAATAAAATGCATGTTTTCTTTCCACTGACTTTGAGTTGGCTCATTAATGTCTCTGTACAGAAGCACTCTGTGCTCCCTGGGTCCAGGAAGGCGTGAGTGTCCACGGTTTTATTTCCCTTTGTTGTTTTAACCTGCTTAAAACTATAGACTATAGACTATTAACCTGGAATTATAGAGAGTATATATACAGCTGTTGCCCATGTGCCCATGCTTGAAACAGCTAAAGCACAGGCCTTTGCCACATAAAAAGTCAATTTTATCTTTGTCTGGCTTTTTTTGCATCCGTTTGCGGGAATCTATGCTGTGTTCTCCTTTACAAAACATGCACGCGATTGCCATTGCACTGTCTGAGATTTCTTTGCATGCTCTGTTCACTGTATTTCACTTAAACCTTCTGGTCAATGTTCATTACACTTGTGGTGAATGTTTTCTTCGCATTTCCTTTTTTCCTGTGTCTTGAACTCTGCATGCATCTTTATAGCTGATTTTACAGCTGGGCTAGTCTTTAAGTCGCCAAAATTACGTGTGTTGCTGTTTTGGCTTGTTTGTGGATAAACTTAACAAGATCTATAAAACTGGCCTTTCTGTGCTGCCACAATCCTCCATTTTTCACTTAACTTGTTAGGAAGCTTATGTGACAATAGCTTTCATGTTGGCAGCATTGTTCATTTCTTCCAGGTAGCTAATGACACATCATGGCATTGCAGCATCCAGTTAGAAAAGGTGCTCCATCCTCAGGTTTAATGGAAGCCCAATTTAGGTCTTTGTCCATGTGGGCTATGGCAAGTTTGTGCTAATTTCCAAAATGTTCTTTTAGTAGCTGCTTGACTTTGTTGTATCCTGTCTTAGGATCCATGTGAAGTTAGCTGTTAACTAGCTCCTTTGGCTGGCCACTAGTAAACTGTTCAATCGATGCGGTCCTCTACTCCATACTCAAAGGCTCTGATAAACAGATGGTAGTCAAAGTGGGTTTCCTTTAAAGGTAGGAATGTCCAATGATGGCAACATAGCTCCCTTGTGGTCTTTCAGCATGAGCTCAGAGATATTAGCTTGCTGCTGCATAACACTACATAATGCTTCCACAACACTGTCAGTATTAGCCATCTTCCTGAGTGGCTGCACTGAAGGGACAGAATTACTAGGATGTGGATTGGGAAGCTGGACTTGACCACTGCCCACGTGGCTGTGGCGCACATGCCTTGTGCTGGATGCTACATTTTCCATTTCCACATTCATTCCCTATGTTGAACTTACTGTTCACACACAGGAAGTTCCAAAGTTCTCCAACAATTTAAGTTTAGCATCTGCTAGCTGCTAAACTGGGTTCAACTCACTTCTGCCTTAATGTGAACTGAAAAACGTTGTAGATGACACAGAACTGCCACTTTCAGATCCACGTTTTTAACTCCTACTGGTAGCAGATAATAGTATGAATATGCTATCTGAAGGCTTAACTTGTTCATCAGCGTCAAAGCACGTGAGGTTAGCATTTTCATTGCTAAAACTGAAAAATGGATGGAAGTTGTGGAGGAATGTACAATGCAAGCCAACAAAGCGTCCTGTTCAGGAGCAAGTTTTTCCGACTAATGTAGGATCCAAACTTGGTGCAGATTGAAGCATTAACCTGACGCGTGTTTTCAGCGTTACATCCATAAAGCTCGCACTGACTCCTGAAAGCATTAGAAAGATTTATAAATCAAATCCAAAAATAAACAAAATTATTCCAACACAAACTGCTTCCGCTCCTCTTCTTCTACTACAGCCACAGACTGCGCTTAAGTGCCCATTAAGTTTTGTTTTTTACAAGTCAGCAGTGGCTCTAAAGGGACATGCAGTTTAATATTATTACAGAGTAGCATCAGAATTATTAAAATAGATAATAACAATAATACTCAATCATAATAATAATTATATCCTACTCCAAACCTGGATTTGGCTCCTATAATCTGAATGATTATATCAATATTGATATCAATGATTGTGTCTGAACACTGTCCATCATATATGATATATATGATGTGATACAAATCCAATGATTCAGGATCCTCGAGTCTCTGCTGCATGATCAGCTCCCATCATTAAAATAGACCTACACTTCATCACTGGAGATCTGATGTCAGAGAAAAAAAATCATATTATTGGGTTCAGGTACATGTGTGATGGTAATGTTGAATGGATCATCACACTGTTGCACGTGAGATTGGCTGCCATTAACTGCAGATGTGCTTTGTGTGTGGGATTGGGGGGTGATGCGATGCTGTGTGAGACTATGAATACCGGTTATTGTTCCTGGTCTAATGAGGTCAGGTCCCACTGGAACCTGGACATTCACTGTTGCCCAGGGACCAGACTATCATGAGGTGTCCAGCTCTGCTATTGATTTCCTGGGCTATAATCCTTGTTTAGACCGTCACTGATAGGTACACTGGCTGGATAAAGAGCATCTAAGCAAGCATCAGCAGCTTGACACAGCATCAGTTCAGGTTAGACTTTAGAGGCTGTCACCACTGCCCTGATGTAGACCTGGTTAGTGGGTTTACACAGCCTTCAAGTAGGCTTCCTTTTAGTAACTCACAAACTCACACACTGAGAGGGCTCAACAGTAACACCACACAGCCCTCAATCATCAGCCAACAGTATACTAGCCGACAACACATCAGGCTAACAAGCATGTTGTTATTAGGGCTATACAATTAATTGAAATATATCAATATCACAGTATGGCCAACTGCAAAATCAAAATCACAGAAGCTGCAAATTTTGATAAAGGTAAAATGTTGAGCCTTTTTAGTGCCATATCTATTGTGGTGCAGGCAAGATCATATTCTCTAAATGAAAAGGAACTAGTTTGTTTGGTACAAGACCCAAAAAAATCACTTGAAATGCAAAAACAACCATTCCAACTAAAATCTTAATCACATGTCGCAATCAATAATATCTGCCAACACAATTGCAGTATGACTTTTTGCATGTTGTGCAGCCCTAGTTGCTATCCCCCACTGCATGCTGCTTACTTCTGCCAACAACAATCAAACTTCACTCTTCTGCAACACAGCATCCACACCATTAGCCACCAACATAACAGCTGACAAATGGATTGTTGTGGCTTTTAAAGGTATTGCTTTTCAGCTCAGTTCAACAGATAATAGTTCAATTGTTAAATGCAAGGGCCTTAAAACCTCATATTCTTGTTTATAAAATTACAAGCTGTCAAGGTTGCTAGACATCAGGCACAGAGTGGGTCAAGACCTGGAAGTGGTCACAACATATTTGTCTGTGTCTGAGTCTCTTGCTCAGAACCATACAGAAGACCTAATAGTTGTATGTGTGCTGTGCTCACATTTACATTTATACTGACTGTCAGTCCGCAGTGTTTTACCTCTGCTGTACAGAGAAATGGAAGTTGGTGTAACATGTTACACCAAAATTTAACTACTGTCTCCATTTTAATGCTCAACTGAGACCTCCATGATTTCTTCATGTGGGGTCTCAAATCTCTTATGTTGTTTCAATTATCCATGACTATTGTCCATGACTGTTTCATTAACCGTGTTCTTATTGTTATAACCATAACAACAAAGATTGTCGAATCTAATTCAATCAGTAAAATAATCAAAATCGCATCATGGCTGAGTGCAATATCCAAATTGTGGGTGCTGCAAAAAAATCGCCGGTTGGTTAAATTTTTTTGGTGAAGGTAAAATGTGTATAGAATGTGTAACAACTGTTACAACGTAAATAAAATTTTGTAATATCTGCCAAAATAATACTTTATAATATAATATTTCTTTTTTCCTATATCGTGCAGCCCTAATTTTAATCCCTTGTCCTAAACCTATCCATGCCATGACCATTGACATGGCGACAAAGGTAGTAGGTACGCTTCTGTCGGTACCATCTGCCTCTGTTGGGCTGTTATTTCAGGACACAGTGCAATGCACGCTCATATTAGAAGGTTGTTCGTGGTTCGGGGTGGAGACTGGTTGGTCATCATTACAGTCCAGATGAGTTTTGTGATGAAATGGTTTATGGTTGTTATCATGCTGGTCCCCAGCGGCTCCTCCTCTGTTCCTCGTTGATACTAACCTCCACCTGTTTCATTGTTTGGTCTATCAAATGTTACTGAGTCCAGAAGAAGCCAAACCTTGATCCTTTGCCCTCCCAGCTCCCTCCTTTTCAGCAGCTTTTGACCTGGTGTGAATCAGAGAGGGAGGGATGTCACAGCTTAGATGCCATCAGTGAGGAGGATTTGCAGGTTTTAAGTCTCTGCTCTTTGGCCCCCTCACAGTGGGACTTCCTGGGGGCATGGGGCTGTTCTCTGCCACAAAAAAACCTGACTTCTGAAACAATGACACATTTAAGGCTTCCAAAGACATTGAACTTAGTTGGAGCAGCGAGCTGTTCTCATAGTGACCAGTGGGAAGTCATGCATTGAGAATGAGAGGATGCACAAAGGCACGCTGACACAGTGACACATAATATCATGGCCCAGAAATGTGAGTGAGTGAGGTGACATCCAGAGAGATTTTGTTTTCTCTCTGCTGGAATGGTCCAACACAAATACACATCTTCACTTTCTGAATGAGATGAGACGAGGATGTCAGATCATGTCTGCGTGTTATAGTGCAGGATGTGGATAATGAAATCACCACATTCATGAGAGTCAGATGTATTATAAAATGTTAAAGTACATGTTAGAGCGATGATTCATCAAAGCAGCAAAGAGGGGGCAATTCAGATTGAAGTCATAAACTAGCTTATGTCTCTCTAAAATGAAGTGGAACCTTCAGTCAACTCATCTTAACAACATGTTATTCCATTAAACCATTTAAATGGTTTATATATAACTACATGTTAATTATTTACATAATGTTAGCTACATGTTACTGGTTTATATAATGTTAACTTCATGTTAATGGGTTATATAACATTAGCTACATGTTAATGGTTTGTTAGCGGTTGACATAACGCAATTTATTTATATTACTACATGTTAACACTTTATATAGTTCATCCCTAAAAGACAGTGATTCACCTGAGGAGCAGATAGAAGTGCTCATCAAAAGGATCATCAGCACTTTCTGCTGTCGTAAATGATGACAGATTTCATGAAACAGGATTTGAAATTTAAACTAAAACTAAGTGCTGAATCTCATCCAGCCCCCATTAAAAAAAATAAATAAATAAAAGAGACAGACAGAGAGAGAAAAGCCTTCTCTCCCCCCGCCCGACAATGAGACCATGTCGGTCCATCCCAGCCCGTGGGCTTGGGTCTGAGTCATTATCATGCCAGGCTACAAAATGGTTTGGAATTAAAGCCCTTCCCTGCCAGTCGCAGCCTTGTGAAAGGGAGCTGTCAGTCACCGTGTTGTTTGAAGAAAGGGGTTGGGGGTGGTGGTGGGGGGTGCGACCAGTTGGGCCAGAGAATAGGCTTCTCAGGGATGCTATCCTCCATTCAATTCCCATTGGACAGGGAGCCATTATTGCACCTCTGTGGACCGGGGCCTTTCAGTTTCATTGTCCTCATGATTCAGGCCAATAAAGGCTCATAAATTAATAACAATAATAATTTTGTCATGGATGTGCAGGGTGGAGGGAGAGGCTGAAATGTCATTTAGACCATTTAAAAGGTGGATTAGTGCATAAAAAAGGTTTGACTTATTATGACAAGAGTGAAATACAGAGTTTGTAATTAACAGGTAATTCTGACGGGAAAGCACAGAAGAGCAAGCTCGTGAGGAAGAGGATGGAGGCCAACTAAGGCCTGGCACAGAGCAGCATTAGGGGAAAAGATCAGTCCAGGGCAGACATGGTTAGCTTACCTTAGCATAAAGCAAGTTGACCTGCCTCTGTCTAAAGGAAATAAAATAACACTCTCATGGACAAACCAAATAGTTTGTCCATGGACAAACCAAATAGTTTGTCCATGAGAGGAGACACAGAGTAGCCTGCAGACAGAGACCTGTAGAAGTGACTATGATCTGCTGGATAAATATTATTATTAATGTTGCCAGTCAGAGGTCTCTCCTCTCACTCATCCAGTGGATGAAATGTCAAAGTCATCACAGGCAGATTTTGATTGACAGGTGAACCTCATCGTCATTGGCAGGCATGACCTACATCCCTTGAGCTCGCCCTCTGACCTTTGACCCTGTGCTGTAAGACACTCAGTTCACTTCCTTCCTGCTGCAACACAACAGTGTCAGGGATTCATCTTTACTGAGCCTGGAAACACAGATGGTGGAGAGACCCTTTTGTGTGTGTGTGTGTGTGTGTGTGTGTGTGTGTGTGTGTGTGTGTGTGTGTGTGTGTGTGTGTGTGTGTAATGTACACAATTAGTGGGTCACGCAATAATAAATCTGTGTTGTTACAAAATCCAGCCCATCTGGACACACACATACACACAAACACACACACTAAACTAAAAAAATCCCCCCTGCCACCTTTTGACCACCGAGGACAAGGAAGATTTCCTCCTTTGATCGGTGGAGGATGGAGGTGGATGAATGCCTGAAAAGAGCAGCAGAGCAAGGGAGGGGGTAGGTGGTGTGCAGGCAATTGGGTTGGGGGTGGGGGCAAGCTGAGGAGATGAGCTGTTTACCCTGCACTTGGCTTCTGTTGAGGCCTCCTGTTCCTCCATCTCCTCCACTGACCCCACCCTCCTTAGGAAACCAACCCCTCCCTCTGGCTTTTATACAGCCTGGTCAAAGAGCACCACCCTGTCCTCGCCCCCTCACCCCCAGGCCTCACCCTGTCACCCAGTATCCGTTCGAGGGCGTTGGAAGCAGGGCACTGCACCTGTATTGACCCGTCTAGACACCACTGCCTCCTCATAGGGGAGGAGAGGAAGTTGGATAGAGAGGCGGGGAGGGTACTCGCACAGGTTAAAAGTCAGTGAAGATGGAGAGACCAGCGGAAGCAGGAGGTCACGGTGGTGACTCCATCTGAGGACCATTTCTCCTTCCTCAGCAGAGCTTTTTTGTTGTTCAACAGAAGTGTTCTGATATTTTCAGTTTATTTGGTCCACATGTGTTCATCATCTGTGTGAGTCAGTATAGGGCATAATGAGGACCAGAAGAAAGACTCAGAACTCTGATAGACTCCCTTAGCTGATGGTCAGCGCTCTCTCTCTCTCTCTCTCTCTCTCTCTCTCTCTCTCTCTCTCTCTACCAGGTACCTCTTGCTCGCTCAGAGACTCACCTCAGTGAGCTGCTGGATGGGGTGTGCAGCAGCATGAGTGACTATGCCCTCCATGTAGACCCTGACACTCAGCACAAACAGTACATGCGGTTTGCTCCCAGGAGCAGTGGGGTCCCCGGGGACTTCCCCGACTTCAAGAACTTCCAGTTTGACACACCCGAGACATCCGACGCCCTGAAATTCGCAGTGAGTTCCTAATTAAATGGCAGAATACAGTCTTTATAGTATTTACAGCTAAGGACAGGCTTATAGGACCAAGGTTAAAGGACCAGCTTTACAGGACCAGGTGTTACAGGCTCCTCAATGTACAACCATTGCTGTAACGAGTCGCTAACTAAACTAAATCAGTTGCGAGGTAACATGTAACTCCATCCAATCAAAAGCAACCGACTAGATAAACAAGAAGTGTTGTAAAGAAATCACGAAGGTGCTGAATTAAATAGATACACACAGAAATGCACAGACAGTTGTGTAGTCTGGAGTGAGAGGTTACAATGTCCTATTATTTTGTTGTGTGTGTACTGAAGCTGACGGTGTGAACATTAATTTGACTTGTGACTTTAAAAACAGTTTGGTTTGTTCACCAAATCAAAATCAAAGACATCAGCTCAGAGAGAGTCTAACAAGCTGATGTTGGAGTTGTGTTCCCAGTGAACATGCCATGTGACCATCAAGCTGTCAAGAAGGCAACAGTTTGGCAAACAAAGGGAGAACATGTCCACCACTCTGCAAATGCAAAAAGATGTGACATACTACTCTTGTGTTTGTGTGTCAGTGTGAATCAGTGGTGGAGGAGCTGGAGGACTATATCATCTCTCTGTTCGGCAAAGACATGAAGAAGGAGCAGCTGCAGGAGGAGCTGTGCAGGCGTGTCTCAGGTACACATAAATCTAAGATAATAATTAAAAAACACTGATTGTTGGAGGTTGGATTTATGCAAACATTAATTGTTGACTCTCTGATGTCGCAGATGGATGATCCACATTTTTCTTCTCATGTATTGAATATTGCTTTAGCTGTGATTTGGGTACAGTCAGTATCAGCCCATGTTATGAGACATATGTCACACTGGCCTGAAGCCGACATCTCTATCTCAGTGTGTACTGTCATGTATCATCTCTCCATGAATGTAGACAGCTAGTGCACTGGGACTCATGTGTTTGTCTCTGTGTTTCAGACTTCTGTAGAGACAGCAGCCACGCTATCGAGGAGTTATAGTGTTTGACAGAGGATGAAGGTGGGACCACAACAGACTGTAAACAAAATCAGTTTTCAACTTTTCAATAAATAAAAGATGAAATCTTGACAAACCACATCGTGAAGTCTAGTTTTTGTGTGAGGGTTAAGATGGATGCTCTGCACACCACCCTGTGGGGTGAGATCAGGTACTGCATCATCAGCTGCTGGCTCTTAGTGTGAAGTGAAGCAGTGACTGATTGGACTGTGTTTGTTCTCTGACATGAAACCACATTTTTTATAACTAATTAATCTGATGACATGGAGGTAACTTCAGGTTCAACTCCAGTTTTCAGTTCTACAACAGTGGTTTACTTGTTACCGGGGTAAATTACCATGGTAACTGATGCTAACCTGCTCTGTATTAGATCAAGACCTGTCGACAGCCTGGTTTGAAATGATGACTCCATTTTTCAGACCAGTCAGAGTCATCATTTCTACAGGATGCTGACAGGAACAAAATAGTTAAGAATTGTGATGAATAATAAAGATGAGAAGATATTTGTATAGATTAGTGGATGGTTTTGTTGTCTTTCCCTGTGTCCACACTTTATTTATCACAAATGAACTGTTATTCTGTCACATGAACAACCTCATACCTTGCCCTGGTTAACTTTTATTTTATTTTATTGTATTTTTTTGGCATTTTGCCTTTAGCAGTGGAGAGCATTTGCACTCACTTAATACATTAACATGTTAACCTGCTATTGGGCCTCTCCAACATTGTGTTAGAGAAGAGGTCAGATCAGTTCAATTAAACTAGACAACAAAGTTTGTTGAACCAGCTTATTCACAAAGTATCTTGAAGCTAAAAGTAGCTCCTAACTTGCTGATTTAAGAGAAACACCCAAACATAATGAGCATGTCAGTCCTAACTTTATGATTGCTTTCTGACTTCAGAGATCCACTGAAGTCAAAAAGTAGCACCCAGGTCTGGGAGAAGTAGTGGAGCGAAGTCCAAACTCAGTAAGACCAATTCCAGCCATCCATAAACCAATTAATTCACATCAGGGGACAATTCATATGATTCCCTTCAGATGTTCACCAACTACAGAGAAATAAAGCAGCTTCATGGCACCAGTCTACCGTTCCAGTACAGTCTACTGTAACAGTGCCATACATGGAACTATGTAAAAAGTCACAAGATGAGGGTGAATAAATCAAACCATCAACACAGATTGTGTTTGATGATTCATGGATTCATGGATCTTAATGGAGAGAGGCCCGAGGCAGCTGTTTGGCTTCAAAGTCCAGCTGAATGTAACTTAGTGAGGGACAGTTGATAACCATGTAATCCACAGCTGCATTATAACAGGTACAGGTACAACTGTTAGTTAGGTTATTGTTTTATTATTTCCATTGAATGAATTGAATGTAAATTTTAATTGTAAAATGAAATCATTTTAGATCAACACAAACCTTATGTATTTTGGCGAATGCAATATTCTTGTAAACAGCACCTAATCCATTTTTTATTTGATTTGTAATAGTTTATTCCTCAGTGTTTTTATTTTTATTTTTTTTAATTATTATTATTGCTGTGGGGTGCAGCCATAGCAACAGAGCCATACTCTTAGTTTAGGAGTTTACACTTTTCCAAAGTAAAAGTTAGTCTCAGTAGTTTTGTGAAGAGGATTTCAGAGAAAACCATTAGTTAAAAACTTAATTTAGGAGAACTCTTGGTGGTGCGATATAATGCTTTGACAATGCGGACTCACGTCTCTGGATATAAATAGACACATAGATTTCAATAGCAGATGTACACACAAGGAGATCATGCTGAAGAACCTTTCATTAGAGTAGACAAAGCAGCAGCTGGTTGTTGAATGGTCTATTTTTCAAGCTGTGATTTGTTCACAATCACTGTCACTTGTGATACACATGTAACCCAAAAATATGTACAAAACAAAAGAACCCAAATAAACGGTCAACTCAGCTTAACTTTACAAAACTGAACTCATTTTTATTAGCATCATGCGCACACTGATGCTCTTGCCTCACCAGTACCCAGAACACACACACACTTTTATAGCTCCTTCCATCACTAGAGCCAACCCGGCCTGTACCATTTCAGTAGTCAAAAGGTTATTTTATTACTTAAACTCCTAGACATCCCACTTTTGTCCTCCATCTTACCCTTCTTTCAACATAATTGAAACAAAATATTCACCAAATAAACTCAACTACCCCTACTCCCCTCCCCTCCATATTTGGTTTACCCCAGTGACATCACAAGACCAGGGTATAAATCTTCCCCCTTTTGTTTCGGGAGCACATGGTGGGTATGTAACTATAAGAAAAGAAAATGTTTAATTTGTGAAACTGAAAGCAGTACCAATAAGTGATCATTTGCTAATTGTTTGTTTTTATTTTACCAGAAGCAATGATGAATCATAAACCAACAACCCCAGGATAATTCTGCATCTGCAAATTGTTGGATAATGATGGAGAAAACAATCAAAAATTATGGCAAATGGGCTTGTCACAGGTCATATCACAGTCTATCACAGGGCCGACAAAGACAAACACACATTCACGCCTACAGGCAATTTAGACTCACCAGTTACTCTGATGTGCATGTCTTTGAACCATGAGAGGAAGGGAACCCACACAGACACAGGAACAACATGCAAAGTCCACACAGTATAACTCCCGGAATCCAGAACCTTCTTGCTGTGAGGCGACAGTGACACCACAGTAACACTACAATCACAATACAAGGGACACACAGTTTATTCACATTCAGTTCAGAACACTGCAGCTCAGCTCCTAACTTGGTCCAAAAAATGTGCTCACATCACCCTAGGCCTAGCATTGCTACACTAGCTGCCTGGTTATTTTAGGATTGATATTAATTTTATAATTGTATTTAATTATTTTTAAGTCCAAGCTTGGTCTGTGCCTCCATATATTTCTGAGTTTCTATTCCCCTATGAGCCAGGACGCAGGACGTCTGAGATCCTCTTCTTTGCTGGCCAGACCAAGAATAGGCTGAAAACCAAAGGAGACAGAGCTTTTTTTAGGGGCCCTGCCATCAGGGCCCCTAAAAAAAGAATCACTTTATTTGTGCTAAAAAGTGATATACAAATGAATTATTATTATTGTCTCATTTTACCAAAGTGTCACCTCAATCTGATGTTCCTCTCTTCCACAGTCCCTGGGTCTGAGCTGCAGCAGCAACCTGCACACGTGCTGATGGATTGGATAAGTAACATGATGAACAATTCTGAATTGACTCCAAAGGCATAATAAGCTGTTTGCTGACCTTCCAGTAAGGTTAGCACAACAAACCTGAAGGCAGTGGAGGTGGCACAGGGACTCAGAACCCTCAACATGGTCAGGTAAGGCCTGTATCCATTTCTTGTTATTGGTCATTGCACGCATCACACTGCTATCACACTTAGGACTGCTGGAGTCATCTTATCTTAGCATCCACGCACTGAACTCAGGATAAGCTTCAATTCATAGTTTGAAAAGCAGACTTACTTTCTTTTAAAGGTAAAATGTATATTTTCATTTTATTAATAAAAATAATATTATTAATAGAACTAATCCAGTCACAGGAGGTACTTTGACCTGTTCTGTGGGGATATAGTCTGAAGAGGAAGGGCTGCTAGTTGCAGGTGAGGGGCAATTTTCAAATATTACCAAAAGTATTATTTTACTGATAGTGATAATATAAACATTTTCAACCACATAGTCAGTGATTGTCAGACGTGTGCCAAGAGTGCAACACTAGTTCATTTCATTTGTTTAAGCATCAACCTGAGATCAACTGCTGGACAGCTTGGTACCAAAGATATCCAACAGGATGATGACTGCAGAGTAGTGTCTCTCATCCTTTACAGTGTGTCCTCTCGTCTGCTTGTTGCTCCTACACCAGCAGCAGTAAATCTGCTCCTACTGCTGAATCCATTCCATGTCCTTCATCTTGTCTTGTCTCCTTACTGTCCTGTCTGTTAAAGCTGATGATTTCAGATGTCTCTAGAATAAACATGAGAACAGTGAACCTGTTACCAAATATCCATCTCAGTTTACAGTGACACTCTGACCTGCTGTACTTGCTGTACCTGTTCTGTTTCCTTAAACTGGATCATTTTACTTCCATTACATTAAGACAGTGAGGCTATTTCCAACCTGTTGTTCAACTTAGAGAGAGATCAGGGTTACAGTCTATGATATCTCACTGAATGTTGGGCTATATGTAATGTCACTAAAAGGTTAAATGACTCTTAAAAGACTATTATAAATTGACATTTCTTGTGGCAATATGGATTTTTGTTTTCAGGTGAGTCATCTTCTTTACAAAAAGAAACTGTGTTAAATGTACATGGTTCATAATTACCCAACACAGTAATGATGACACAGGGTTTGCTGTGCATTGTAAATAATCAACATTTATTATAACTTAGTGAACAATTGTTCAATGTAATTGCATGTAATTCCTATGATAGTGGGCCAATGAGCTGCCTCCAGAGGCAAGCATAAACCAGCACAGAGATTGTTTGAGCAGCAGCTTGTTAGCAGCTACTTGTTACACCGTCTAGTCAGCATAGTTATTATGACAGGAGAAAAGCAGAAAATCGAGTCAGAAAAGTCAGAATGGACGGATGGGTCCAGGTGACCACTGATGTTTTCAAACCCATATCAGTATTGACCTTGATCATCCAATAATTGTCTTCATTGTTGTAACCATGATGACAAAGGTCTTCTTCAACCTAACAAATCTTTACCACAGCAATGTGACATCATTAGGGCTAGAACAGTTTATCAGCGAAGCTGTAGGGGACACTGATGCAGATCAGACCAGTTGGATGATTTGTTGTTTTTCACTCTGATTCTGCCTCTTTTGTTTTTCTGAGACTCGACTTTCACCAGTTTAGTTGAAAACCTGAGAGACAAAGTGTGATTTTGTGTTCTTGTATCTTTACACTCTTATAGCGTAAAGTTTGGTCACTGAGCTGTGGCATTAACTTGTATTCTAACAAGATTAAAATATATTTGTCCTGGAGATTAGCATAGTTAAGTCTCCCTTTTTTTCAGCTTTTGGGGTGGCAGCAGCAGGCTTTGATCAGTGTAGCGCGACGAGGCCCAGGCTTGGCCCGGCCATCCGAGGCCTGAGTGTGAAATTGGTCTGATGTCATCCCCCATTCTCCTCCTTCACCAGCTTTTAGCCACCATAATTATATTTCCGCCACAAAGCCCCTGTCCCCTTCATTTCATATTCCAAGTTTGACTAGGAAGCGTTTGGAGAACTATGGCTAAATTACTCAGTGGGGGGAAGGGGGACTGGATGGGCCGTCTTTTGTCTGAGGGACACATCGGACATCAATACTTTGTGATATGTACTTTTCTTTTCTCTGTTCATCTGCCCTTTGCCTCTCTCTTTTGAAGAGGTTAAGTTTATGACAAGAGGACGAGTGAACTCTGGGTAAAGCAGATGTTTTTTGGTCTTCCCTGGAAACTATGGGATGGGGCTGAAATGTTAGTACAGAAAGATTTAGCGGAAAGTGGCTCTGGGTTTTACTGGTGCTGCTCTCTCATGACTGTAAAAGTATCTGTGATGTAAACACATGTGCAGGTTGACTGTCAGACACAAGCTGGAAATTAGTATTTATGCTACACTCCATCATGTTTACATTGTGTGTTTAACTTTACACAACATAACAGAACAGAACAGAATGCCTTCATTGTCAAGTAGTGTTGTGGGCTATAGGTTTTCAGGCTGATGGATCTCTGACTTGTCGTGACCTAGTGTTGATAGAATGTGGTGTTGATAACTACAGCTCTTCTGCTGAATCTTGCTGCTGCCACCATATACTTCATCCCAACAAATGGGAGTTTGGGTCTGGGTTTACATCTGGTTCTTGTCCTGAGTCTTGTAAAATAGAAAATACATTTGGAAAAGTCCAGATCTCCACAGTGGGCAGCAGAGGGCCGTTTCTCACCATTTATTGGCTGCGGTGTTGTCACATGCTGCTTTTTGCATGGACACCCGAAGCATTTTGACCTTCATCCAGATTCTCTATCCCCACCCCCCCACCCCCTTCAGATGGCAGCCTCAGCCTGTGCAGTTCTATGCACAGGCTGAGGCTGCCTCTCCTCCTCCAAGTCAAGAGGAGCTGTGCTCATCAAGTCAGCGGGCATTGGGCGTTACTTCCACATACAAGGCAGCTAAGAAAGGAAATGCAGATGAGGCTTCAGCAGCCATTCAGGGTCCAGGTTTCTGCTGCTGCCAAAAGACCAGTCCAAACAACTTTCAGCTCTTTTTTGATGGATCTCTGCTCTGCCATTTCATTTAATCCATGGTCACATTGCTCTGTCATTCAGGTAAACACACACACTCACCTTTCTGATTTCTGTTAGTCAACCTCTTCAGTGTTTTAGTAACTGAGAGATAGATTTGGAACTCAGAGGACAGACTGAGGACTGAGCGACAGACTGAGACAACAGACTGAGGAGTGAGAGAAAGACTGAGGAGAACTGAGAGGACAGACTGAGGAGGACAGACTGAGGAAGACAGACTGAGAACTGAGAGGACAGGCCGAGAGTCTGTATTAGTCCTATGTCTGTCCTCAGTCTGACTAAGAGATGAACTGAGAACTGGACTGGGGGAGACAGACTGAGAGGTAGACTGAGGATTGAGAGACAGACTGAGGACAGATTGACTGAGTAGATTCACTTTACTTATAGGAGCAGTCAGTGGTTAGTCTTGGTCTCAGTGTGAACAGATCATATTCAAAGACTGTGAACTTGTAGTCTGCTGTCTTTGGTCCTGGTCTGCGTCTTAGTCACTGACTTCATATCAGTTCATTTATGTGAGGTTCAGGTGCATGTGTTTTTCAGCTTGATGATGATGATGATGACTTGTTGGCTATTGTATTCAGTTCCTGTGGACTGACATGTTGATGTCTACACCGTGTTGTTGTTCAGCAGGAACGTACAAGATCAGTGCCTCAATAATCGTGAAGGAAGGAGTCAGTCACAGGATGAGAGACAGGTTCTGCATTAATAAAACCCAGTGCAGCACCTGAATAGGTCCAGATGGAGCAGAGAGGCTCTCAGAGTCCACATCAGCTCCCATCTTAGCACCTGAGTGTTTATTGTTGTGTCCTCGTGTGTGAAGAAGTAAAATGACCTTCAAAGTAAAAGCACTTGCAGTCTGAAGGAGTCTCTTCATATGTGATTCATCTTTACATGTGATCATGGTCATCTTTAAAAACAAAATGATGCCACCACCACTTTATTGTTGTGATGTTGCCATTTCCTGTTTTTATTTTATTTTATTTATCTCAGAGATATCACAGCTGTTTCCTGTTTTTATTTATTTATCTCAGAGATATCACAGCTGTTTCCTGTTTTTATTTATTTAACTCAGAGATATCACAGCGGTTTTATGTTTTTATTTATTTATCTCAGATATCACAGCTGTTTCCTGTTTTTTTTATATATAACTCAGAGATATCACAGCTGTTTTCTGTTTTTATTTATTTAACTCAGATACACAGCTGTTTTCTGTTCTTATTTATTTAACTCAAAGATATCACAGCTGTTTCCGGTTTTTATTTTATTTATCTCAGAGATA
>CM076662.1:63541-93732 GCA_038496675.1 Rachycentron canadum
ATTATTATTATTATTATTATTATTATTATTATTATTATTATTATTATACTTGTTTTGTTTTTTGTTTTGTTTTGTTTTTTTGTTTTTTTTTTGGGGGGGGGGGGTTTGCCAGGAGATATAGTTCAATCTGAACATGTTTTGGCAGACCATCAATTAAATGAAGTGTAATGGTTTGGTTCTCTACAGAACCAGCCAAGAGTCAAAAAGAAGTCAGTTTGTATTGAAGTCTATGTGAAAATGGCTCTATTTCTCACTTGTTTTATTACCTCAATAAATGTTTTCCTAATGTGTTAATAGTCTCAGCCTCTAGTTTCAAGTCTTGTTCAATACAACATGATCATTTTTTAAATGATGGTCCCATTTAGAGGAAAATAGAGCATAAAGCAGGGTATACATTGGGGCATGTCTACTGTATGATTGACAGACTGTACCACACACAGAGACCTGTCTGACAATCAGGATAGAGTACAGAGCAGGTCAGATCCACCCTTCACTCCTCAGCTCCATCTTTCCCCCCAAATATCATTTCTTCTGGTTTAAAAAAAAAAAAGATGGCAACAAAAATTAAAAACTTCAAAACAGCTGTTCATAACATCATAGTGGTTTGCCACTTGGCAGTGACACAATTATCACACAATGACGAGGTGTGGGTCAACAGAGAAGCAGTCAGGTAACATTCAGTCAACACAGAAACTGTCCAACAACAGAGAATCAGAGTCATCTATCTGGGTCAGAATCAGAGTCAGACTCATTCCTTGTCCTCCTCTGGTCCAGCAGCTATCCTTTGTCTGATGCTGCACTCACAAACTGTTCTAATCTTGGTTGTCGTGCCTGGAAAAAAGCAGCCTGAAGGCTGGACTGACTGGCCTCCAGGGCTCTAGAGGAGCTTGGCATGGCCATGGTTCAGTCCTGCATGAGTTCACAGCAGTGGTGGTTGACAAAGGAAGGTTTTGCTCTGTTGCTTTTTTCATCTTAAAAAACCTCCCCAACTTTATCTGTAGAAGAAAATAATGCAGCACAGAGCAAGAGAGACAAGCTGAGCTGCAATTTTCTTTGTGTCCTAGAGGACATGTCATTTAGGACCACCAGACCCCTGCATGTGTTTAAGCCTTAACTTTGATAAAGGGTCCTGATCATGTGTCCAGTGTTGAGAGGTGACTTTGTCATAGAAGTTGTGGCTGGTTCAGTCTCATCTGTATTTGGCTGATACATTAACTAAGAGCTGCTTTACAGTTTGATGCAGTTCTCAGAACACACCATTTTACTTTCTTCAGTTACAACAATTATATTGTGTGCATTTATCTTTATTTATTTTGTGGCCTCTGCACAGTTGAGTCAGTGTTGTGAGAACAACATGAAAGCAAACTTTGTGAGAATGACTGAAGTGAGAAAGACTGTAAACTGCTTTTATTTCTTTATAATCATCATGATAGTTTTTTTCTTTTCCTGAGCATGATCTCCATTTGCCATGTCATTGAACATCCACAATCTAAGAAAGAGGAAATATTTACATGTTCAACACATTAACTAAACAACTTGTCAAGAACCCCTAGACCATCAGGGAGGCGAGTTATCAGGCAGTAGACAGTAACAGGACAGTAAGAGTGAGTATTGAATTACCAAGGGAAGGACAAGGAGCATTCTGCCCTTCTGTCAGTACCAGAACATGTGGTATTTAGAAAAGTGTTGATTGGAACTACAGCAGTAATGTAGGTAAGTGCGTGTAACTTAAAAAACAACGGGAACAGTGATTTACTCATCATTGAGATGAACAAAACACTAGAGTCCTTAATAGAGATAAAATAAAAAAACAAACAAACAAACATCAAAACTCAGATAAACAGAAATCCTGCAAATTTGGACAGTCAGTGTTATGAGGGTGGGGCTTAAAATTTGTCAAAACCAAAAAAAGACATCAAACTTTACACTATATAGACCTTTAATGTGCATGTCTTCATAACAAACTGCACCATTAACTGTTTGATTTTTAAGTGAAGGTTAAGCTCTGATATTAGCCACTGGTAGAAAATCAGTCATACCAGGAGGTTTATCAGGAATGTGACCTTGACCTGATGTTTACCTACCATCTTCTGTACTTTCCAATATCTTCTCCCACCACATCTTATCATCTCTCCAAAGCAAAGCAAAGGCTTTTATTATTCCACCTCAATATCATATTTCACAATGCCCTAATTAAAACTATTTAATCTGACAGTGCTGATTGAATATAGGTGGCAGTAAGTACCACTGTATGTAAACCCTGGGGAATGTTTCAATTAGACATTTTCTGGCTTCACTCCACCTCTTGGAGGTCATTCTCTCATTTTCAATTACAGCCTGGTTTAACATGTATTGCTGCTCCAACATTCCTGATGACAACAGTTAACCTGCAGAGATAATGTCTGGAGGAGGAGCTGCTTCTCCACACGTAGACGGTGACAAACCAAAATCCAGTCAGGTGATGATCCTTCTTCACACACACATCTACACATACAGCATAATGACATAATGACAATTGATTCTAATTAAATCATCACATAATCATAAAAAAAATTGCATAACTCTATGATTTGTGAAGAAAGATATAAGCTTATCTTCCTTCATACTTTAATGTAACATCTTGGATAAATGACACCATGGTCAGGAAGTTTGAGGCGAAAGCCCAAAACAAACACACAAGTCATATCTTATTATTTATTGTCTTTCATCGACTCTCACTTTCACTTATGCGTTCATTCAGATCAGTGAATATATAGGCCAATGACAGGTGGTCTGTCAGTCTATAGTTGTCTACAGTAAATAACAGTGAGGTCAGCTCATCTGTGGGATGAACTGGATCAACAAGTCCTCCGCTCCACCTCACAACTTCAGGATAAAGGATCTGCTGCTAACGTCTTGATCCAGATACCACAGCTCACGTTTATAGGTTCAGTAGAGGCCATGCCTCAGGGCTGTTTTGGCGGCAAACAGGGGACCTCAACAATATTAGGCAGGTGTGGTCATAATGTTCTAATTGTTGGGTGTATGTGGCACTGCACAGCACAGTAGGAATTACAGAATGCATGCTTGTTGAAAATTTTGCACCATCAATGCATATGTGCCACCAGTACAGGGAAATTTTATCACATATGCACATCCTCTGGATATCTGAAGATGTAAGTTCATGTAAGTTTTAGCCTGGTCTATAGGACCAGGCTAAAACTTACCATTAAGCTCATCTATGGGATGAAATTTACCATTAAGATGGTAAATTCTTTTATCACTGTGGTCAGGGATGTCACAAGGATTTAAGGACGGGGGCTTAGCCCCCAGGAGTTGTTGTTATCGACTTGTTGCATAGAAAATGCATTATTTTGTGAATAAAATAATGGGAGCAAGTTCATGTATTAATGACCCCCACAGTTGAATGACTTCATTACTTTCATGGAAGCTCAGACCACCTCTTATTGGGGCTCAGCTCCTGCTGGCTGCAACATAACTTGGAAACTTATCTGCATTACAAATTACTGTCAAATCCTTTTGACTCTATAGCAGTCGAGGTCTCTCCCCTCTCACTCTCACTCTATTCTGGCCCTGACTCAGTCTGTGCCTACATGTCAGGAGGGTGGGGGAGTAATTATTATTTAGTGTATTATTCTTTCCCGTGGATGATAATGATAAGCAAGCGAACGAGCTGAACTATCGTTTTTCAGAGCCAACACACAGGTGACAGAAATAAACATCATGCTCACAATTCAACTTCCTGGGCTAGCAAGACTGTAAGGCGTGTTGATTTGTCACAACGGGGAGCGCCTAATTTATTCTTATTATTATACAAGGGACTCTCTAATGATAACTTAGTTTCCTCTTAAAAAGTCTCTTTATGTCCATTTTGTCGTGGGGGCGCGCTCGTGGAAAACTGGTGGTGCAGCTGTAGCCGCCTGCAGGGTACCAAAGAAAACGTGGAATGGATTTTCATTAATATGGGCATTGGCTCAATGAACAAGCGGACTGGATTTGATAATAAACCACCGACGGAGCTCTATATCGCTCGGGATTTTCACTGAAGTAAAGGTAAACAGCTATAATCATTTAAGCCCATAATGACATATTATATTGTTGATTTTTTATGACAGGTATTCTAGCTTTTATATATTGAGCGTCTGTCTGTTTGTTTAAAAAAAAAAAAATATTGGATAGAGATTAGATTTAAGGGTAGCTCCAGCCCCCCTAAAATAGGTCTAACGACGTCCATGATTGTGGTTGTAGAAAATGAGCGGTGTGTGAACGTGGCTTGTAATGTGAACCTTTTTGAGAGGTTGAAAGGAGTAGGAAAGCGTTATATAAGTGAAGTCAATTTATTATTTGTTTATTCCTACAAGCAAACAAACAAACAGGCAGGTATAAACAGCCTTCTTAGTCAAGTAATAATGAAATAATGACAATCACACAATGAAATGATGAAATGTCCTCACTTCACCGTCTGGACGAGATAACCAAGGTACACGTTCAGACGCAAACACTTTTGTCATAACATGGGGGATTACATGTCCCTCAGAAAAAAATAACTACACATTCTCATCCTCTAGGTCTGTTGTAACAGTACTCTGGATCAAATCATCTTTATACAGAGCCACAATAGATGAAACAATGCAGATGATTTGAAAAAAAAAGAAGTAAATGAATAGGCAATAGTAATCGACCAAAATACCCCCCCTCGCAGTATGAACGATTGTTGTGACCCAAGGCGCGCTCAGCGGTTTGGCGCTACTGAGTGTCCGGGATACGGTTTGCTCTGAAGCGGTAGTAACATCAACGCTTCCCTCTCTCAGCCTCGTCAGAAGACTGGGACGTTCATGGACAGTCATGTCTCAAGAGGAAAACGCGGTTTCTCATGAACTTTTCAAAGATGTTAAATTCTACGTGGTGGGAGACATTGACCAAAAGGTGAGCCTCTGGTCGTTAGCTTCTTGTAGCGAAGTATGTAGCCTGCCAACTAGCTAGTACCATTCAGTGTGAATGAGGTGCTGCAAGAGAAGCTAACTAGCTAGCTAAGTGGCTGACTCGACCAGAAACAATGAGAGACAGTGTTGACACTAAACTTTAGCAGCGCCCCTGTGTTATATGTAGTATAGTCTTGTTTGTGATACTTGTGGGCTGTAAATATGTGTGTAGAAGTGTGTATAGAAGCGACTTAGCACTGCACTTTAGCATTAGCACAGATGTTAAACTGTAAGCGCACAGGTTGCGGTTAAAGTAGTGCTAAAGCTGATGTTTGTTAGTTCGTTCTGTCTGATCCCTGAGTTACAGCGCTGCCATCGCCTCTGAGCCGTTGTGATATGCAGTGAAACATTAAAGTATAACTAGAAAACCCATCAGACACTAAGACTGCAGCAACCTGTCACTGTCAGCATCCTGCTTAATCGTGCGCCGCGTACTGCGCATGTGTGACCGCTGTTTCAGCGGTCTGAACTATGGACCTGTGGCACAGATGTACTTCCTGTCAAATAGTGACCAAGTCCATGTTTGGATTTTTTTGCATTGTCCATGCACGGAACCGGTGATTGATAAGTAGCAGTAATTGTTGTTGTTGTTATTATTATTTTTCACCTATAAATTAGCTATAGGTGAGACAAAGTATCGTGACCGGCAGCTTGTCGTGTTACTACTTAAGAGAACATGAAAACAAACAGTAAAGTACTTTTCCTCAGAAATCGCAAGTTGCCTTTAGAGATGTGTTCAAGATGTTAATGCATCACGTTGGGGCTGTGTAAAATAGCCACATGCAGGATGAAGAAGATAAACATCAGGGTATAAAGGGAATTGTGCTGAATAGTGAGCTGTGACAAACATTTTATGAAGTCCTGCAGCCTTTAAAGTCCATTCATTCAATAGCATCATAACTTCTGAATGTGCTTGATAGACAAGTGTTCAACACTTAAAAGTGCGGAACACTTAATTCTTATAAATTTTATTTTAGTGGCCAAGTGTTCTTTTAAACCATCCTGAGGCATCTACCATGCATCTTCCTGCTGCAATTATCATGTTCTTTACTCAGGACGTATTTAATTAGAAATGACAGTTGTAAAGTAGGCAGTGGGGTGGCTGTGGTTCAGGAGCAGTTCATTTACTAAGCAGAAGGTCGGTGGTTCGAACCCTTACTCCTCAAGTCCACAGGGCCAAAGTGTCCCTGGGCAAGATACAGAACACCTGTTGTGTGAAACTATAAAAATGTGTTGAGTCTGGTGGTGTTTAAAAAAAAAAAGTAGAAGTAGAGTCTGACTAAATGGTCTGCTAATCCTCCAGGTGGTGCAGCTGCTTAAAGCAGGAAAAGGGAAGGAGGTGTCCTACAATGCTCTTGCCACTCACATCATTGCAGAGGATGGGGACAACCCTGAGGTGGGCGAGTCCAGAGAGGTTTTTGACTTGCCTGTTGTCAAGGTAAGGTTCATGCCACATTTAACCCATATTAGGCTTTGTATAATTAAAAAAAAATGTGTCCCTCTATGGGCGTTTTAAAACCATTTGTTCTGGTTCATTTTGAAATCATGACTAATTAGCATCACATGCATCATGTAACTCACATTCTTGGCTTTTTCAAAAATGTCTCTTCTGCAGTATGTGTTTATTTGTTGCTTTTCCCATGTCTGTTTGGTAAATAATAAACATATCAACCACATATCAGCAGCAAACAGCAACATATCTAACAATAAAAACAGATAGTTGTTCACAGCCTGTGGGAAGTAATGATTTATTTTCTTTATGTTCAATTTGAACCTCAGTCAAACAGTGAATGAAAAAGAATGAACTCATAGCTCCCTTCATGTCTTTCAGCCGTCCTGGGTGATCCTCTCAGTCCGCTGTGGAGACCTGTTACCGTATCCTTCCACCAGCAGAATACCTCACATCAAATTGTTAATGAGTTTCAGAAATTAGAAATTGTTTCATCCACCCAAAGCATCACAGAACATGTGGGGTGTGTAAAAAATAATGTAAATATATATGTAAAAACAACAAAGAGCAGTTTTTCTTTTTGCCCTGCTTTTCCTTAACCCTGAACACACCACAGAGTCACTGGATTCTCCCCAGAATCAGGACAGATCTTCTTTGGTGTGACAGCTTGTCTTCCCAGGGTAAGAGTGTGTGTGTCTGTCTGCCTGTCTTGTCTTCAAGAGATGCATTTTTGCAATTTGACATTAGGATGATAACGACCAGAATGATTCCCATTATCAGTATTAAAATGCACTGTAAATGTTCAGTAATTACAACAGTAAGCTGTAGCACAGCCTGTAATTATTTCACCAAGTGAATGCTTGCATTTAAACATTGAAATAATTACAACAACACATCAGTGTCGCAGATGAAGACCAGGAGCCATACTGGGTTTACCTGCTGCATGTCCATCTGGGAGCAAGTGAATGTTATTATTAATTATTATTATTTTCCTGTTATAACATCTGTCTTACACAGACATAGTGAACACATCTGTCCAGCAAGGCAATGTTAGGCCAGAAATAAGTTTTTAAAACTCACAATCACGGAACGAAACATCTCACACACAGGCTCAACAGCTACAGCTCACTCTTTCCCCCTTGTAATCTTGTATCTTTTATCATATGATGACATTGCCCCAGATTACAGAAAGACAAACTCATCTGACAGTGGTAAAGGAGTCAGTCACTTGCGTTAGCGCTGCACTTGTGTAAAACAAACCTTGGTGAATGGAGCAGTTGAAAATGTATCTTTTTTGTGTGTGTTTAAAGCATGTTAAACAGCTGGAAGGAAGGTTTTCATAACATTTAGAGTGTGTGACTGCACGGCACATGTAAAGATATAATATTTTTTTAATTCATTATGTTTCAGTCAGTCTTTTGAATTGTGTTTATTGCAAATATTCATATCACAGTGACAAAAATACAATTTATCACTGAGCACTATCATTCACCCTGTTTAGCAGGTTTACTGGTGTTTAAAAAGCCTGTATATCCACTAACTTTGTAAAAAGGTATTATAAGGATGAAAAACCATTGGAGTTCTGTCACTGTTGCCAGTGTCAACATTGTGAGAGGTAAATTTGTGATGGACCTGTATCTGTATTTATTTTTTCTTTTCAAAGACTTGACTACTCCAGCATCATAACTAATTATGTGTATGTATGTCTCATTATCTCTCTCCGTGTGTGTGTATGTACAGCTTCCAGATGATCTCAATGCCCTGTGGGCTTACATTACCTTTTATGGAGGGGAATGTCAGCTTAACCTCAACAAGAAGGTTACACACTTAGTGGTGAAGGAACCGAAAGGGGTAAGTGTTGGAGCTGTGTGTGTGTGATCTGTGTTTGAGCAACAGTATTGTTGGTATGCAGTGTGGTTGGTAGTTACATTAACCCATCTGATGTAAAAACATAGATGCTTCTGCATAAAAAGTGGAGGTGAAATGTTTTCATATTTATCTCAACAAATACACCTGATTATACAGTGTTTTCTTCTTTGGTTGCATTTTTCCCTCCAGGCCAAGTTTGAGTGTGCCCTGAAACACCCTGGCATCAAGATTGTGACTCTGGACTGGATAACTGATTCTGTTAAGGGTATGTTTATATTCTGATTCTGTGATGTGCTTATTGAACTTTGAAGATGTGTTTCTATTGTAGAGCTGCAACGAATAATCCACTAATTACTATCTCAGTTAATCAATGAATTGTCTGATTGTCTGACAATAGCATCACATGTTCAGGTTGTTTTATCTGACAAATGACTGTCAAACATACCAAAGAAAAGCATCAAATCTTCACTCTGAAGCTGCAAGTACAGAACATTTGTCAACAAATAAATCATTAGAAAATCAGTAAGTGTTTGAATAATCAATAAACTTGTGTTTGGAGGTGTTGGATGCTAACACATTGACTGTTACTGCTCACTGTAGTTTATGGTTAACAGGATAACATAAAGTTGGTTCAAAGCCTTGTTTTTTCCATCTACACTGATTAATGTGTGTATACATACACTCATTACCACCCAATAAGGTTGTTAATGACACAGTAGAAGGTTTCTAAAACTTGAACATGTAGCTTCATGGTCAGTCACGCTACCATAGCTGATACCTCTTACATGTTACATGATGTTCTCCTAAGGCTGAAACCTTGAGCCAAACACTATGAGGTTTCATTGTTTCATCGTTCTTCTGTTTGGCCTTAAATTTTGAAGCAAATAGCAAACTGTAGTCTGCAGATGTAATGTAATGGTATCACCTAACACCCTTTACTGTAAAGGTAAAATCTCAATAATGTATATAATATCTCCAACAAAAACTGTCACTGATCACATGAATCCATCAGAGGATAAAAAAAACACTGTGACTTGTTTCCTCTTTTAAAGGCAAAAGCAGGAAGGATGAGACACTCTATCACCCCAGACTCACATACGTGGAGCCTGAGGAAGAGGAGGAGAGTGAAGCAGAGTCCTATGACCAGCACTCCCACTCAGATGGAAGCTACAGCCCCAGGCGATCCCGGCTGACCAGTGGGGGCTCATCTGGTGAGGAGTCCAGCCCCCGCAGACGACCAGGACCCAAAAAGCTGAATTCTGTGTCTCCAACTTCGCCCCACAAACCTGAACGCCGCAGCGAGCGCATGTTCGACGACTCTGATGATGACTCCTCCACAGAGAAGGAGGGTACCAACCTCAATTGGACGCCAGCCGAAGTTGTCACGCCAACACCCCCTATTCCGACTGGCACAGCCAGACGGCGAAGTGGGCCACCTGGCAGCAAAGAATCAGTCTCATCTACAGGCAGTGGTCTGATCAACTTGTGTGCCACTGTGCCTCCTGTACCTGGCAGCGGAGGAGCTATACCTGCAGAGGCTCGGTCTGCTGCTGCTGCGATCAGTCACAGCACACAGCAGGGTCAGTATGTCAGGACTCCATTCTATGTGCTAACATTAACCTGTCAGGTTCTCCTGGTCTCAGTCTAAATCAGACGTTGTCACAAGTTTAAGGTGTGTCACATTGTGTGATGAATACCTGCTGTGTCGCAGCATAATAGTGGAAATGCCATCCATCCATCCCACTTGGTCAGTTGTTAGTTTAAACTTAATCTAAAAGACCTTTTTGTTTTTCAAAAGGTTTTCATTTTCATATGTGATCTTTTTTTTTCTAAATGGATGAGAGTTATTTATTGTTTCTTACTTTCATGTGCTCCAGTTTCTAACTCAGTATCCTACTGTTGTCTGTTAGGTCTGTCACTTCCAGAGGGAATCCCTGGATGGAGTCCAGCTGCTAGAACCCTCCGAAACATCACTAACAACTCTGACATGCAGCCCGCCAATCGACCTGCCAATGTAGCACATGTAAGAAATCCTACTGTTTTAGAGCCATGAGTCAAAACTAAAATCATTCTGATGTCCTGAATATTGACTGGTGATAACACCATCGTTCTTTGTCCTCTGTTGCAGATCATCCAGAATCTGACAGCCAATCAGACAAAGCCCTCAGAGCAGCAGCCTAATCAGAGCCACACTCAGACCCCTAATAGCACCAACCCTCTTCTGTTCAGTCAGTCCAAACTGCCCAGCCAGCCACTCACAGCAGAGCAGCAGCAGCAGTTACTGCAACAACAACAGTCACACCAGGTTGCCCAGCAACAGCATCAACAGTCATCACAGCAGCCACAGCATCCCATGATGCACCTCCAGCAGCAGCATCAGATGATGCAGCTACATCACCAACAGCAGCAACATCAACAGCAGCAGTCTCAGGTTGCACAGCAACAAGGGTTCCCACAGTTGCCCCAACAGCAGCAACAGTTTCTGCAACAACAGCAGCAAATGCACCAACAAATGTTTTCGCAGCAGCAGCATGCTTTCTCCCAGCAGCAG
Organism: Rachycentron canadum; assembly: GCA_038496675.1. NCBI lineage: Eukaryota > Metazoa > Chordata > Actinopteri > Carangiformes > Rachycentridae > Rachycentron > Rachycentron canadum. The sequence continues at coordinate 74,394 of CM076662.1, forward strand.
CTGCGGCCACAGCAGCTTCTACGGCCTGGTTTACAGCAGCTGCAACAGCAACAAGCACTGCAGCAGCAGCTCCAACAGTTCCAACAGCAGCAACGTATGCAGATGTTACAGCAACAGCAGAATCAACAGCAGTTACACCAACAGCATCTGCAGCAGCAGCAGCAGCAGCAGCAGCAGCATTTTCTTCAGCAGCAACACATGCAGCAACAGCAGCACCTGCAGAATCAGCAGCAGCAGACTCTGCAGCATCAGAACCAGCAGGCCCTGCAGCAGCAAACCACAACACTGCAGCCTCAGCTGCAGCAGCCTCCTCACATCTCCCAGCTCTTTGGACACGAGCTAGGACAAGAAAGTGAGTACAACCAAGCCGCAATGTGTTCTTTTCGTCCAACGCACTGGTCTGTAGTGAAGCATTACAATGAGACATGACTAGTGTGTTGGTCTGACTTCAAATCACTGTTGTTGGAGGAAGGACAGCTCTGTCAAGTTCCAGACACAGAGTTTAGGTTTATTTCTTCTTTATCAGAGATGGAAATAATATTCACGACTTGGCTGGCTGAAGTTTTAACCCATTCCTCAAAAATATAGTCAGGGAAAGAGAGGTAACTGAAGGAAAACATGAGTAAGAAGCAAGTTAGCATGTCTATGAACAGAGATGTGAAACTACGATCAGATGTGAAATGGTTGTGTTACATGTAGCAGTCGACTGATTATTGGGCCAGTCTCTGGTATGATGAGATGCTGTCATCTTAACTTATTATTATAAACTTTAGTTCCACAGGATGGCTTCCTGCTAGGCTGTGTGTTTGCTATTGCTGACTACCCAGAACAGATGGCTGACAAACAGCTCCTGGCCACATGGAAGAGGGTAGGACAGACACTCATTCACTCACTTATTCACGCAGCCACTCTTCACTCAGGCATTCGGTCAACCCTGTCATCAGTGTTGTTGATTCTATTAACAATGATTTAAAAACAAAGGTAAACTCCACCCCTCAGGTCATCCAGGCGTGTGGAGGTGCTGTTGACCCCACTTTGACCAGCCGTTGCACACACCTGCTGTGTGAGAGCCAAGTCAGCAACATGTATGTACAGGTAAGGATGTGTGTGGTGAGTATTGTCTGAAACATTGTGAGTTGTCTATTTTCATATCAATGTATAAACACTCCAAACTCTTGAGAGAAGTAGATGATGAGTAAAGTAAACAAGGTCACTGCAGGAATCTGACTAAATGTGTGAGACCTGAATGTTGACTTTCAGGAGTTTATTGAGCAGCCTGATGAATGGCTTTATTCTAGTTTGGTCAATCCATAGTTTGGTTTAGTTTAGAAACTAACCCTTACCCTTTGTCACTGAAGTTGATGGTGTTGTCTCCATCAGGCTCTCAGAGAAGGGAAACGTTGTGTAACTGCCCACTGGCTCAACACTGTACTGAAGAAGAAGAGGATGGTTCCTCCTCATCGGACGTTACATCTGCCATTCGCCTTCCCTCCTGGAGCCAAACCCTGCTCTCAGCACGTAGGTCACTGTTTATTACCAGTCTAAAGTCTGTTGGTTTGTGTGGGGCAAGGAGCATCTCCCATTCTGATGGACCCAGCAGTTCTACTGACCTCTCATCTGTTCTCTCTGACCTGTTGTGTCTGACTTGTTCTCCCGATCTGTTCTCCCTCCTCTGTCTCCTCAGATTATATCAGTGACAGGATTTGTGGATGCTGACAGAGATGACCTGAAGTTGATGGCCTACCTGGCAGGTGCCAGATACACTGGATACCTGTGTCGCAGTAACACAGTGCTCATCTGTAAAGAGTAAGACCGATTAGGGGGGGGCATCATGGCTATAATAAACAAATGTCTTTATTATGTTTATTTTTAGAATGTGGAGAGAATAAAAACATCACTGAAACACAGGTTTACAGTCAGATTATAGTCAGGCTCTGTTAACACCTCAACACATGTAGCCCAGTCATGTCCCCATCATAACAGGCACGAGTTTCCACTCATACAGAGTTTCTGTCTGTGCATCACATACACTGACACGGCACTTGTACACGTATTTGTTATGTATGAAACAGTAGGATATGCAGCATCAGTCCTGAAAGCTCTACGACTGCTGGAGAAGGCTCAGTGTTGGTGATATGGTTTTCCTTTTGGTCTTTCCTCAGACCCAGTGGACTTAAATATGAGAAGGCCAAGGAGTGGAAGATCCCATGTGTGAATGCCCAGTGGCTGTGTGACATCCTGCTGGGCAACTTTGAAGCACTGAGGCAGATTCAGCACAGCAGATATTCCATATACACTCATCCTGAACCACTGGTGCCTAACCCACAGCTGGTCCAGAACCTGTTGGGTGAGTACAGCTGAATGTGGCGTCATTACAACAGGCTGCTCATCTATGTTTTGTTATGATGGGAGCAAATAGAGACAACCACAGGAAAAAAATGCCAGTGCCTGTTTTTTTGGGAGACAAATGTGTACATGTATGTGATCTGCATATGCATGGCTGAGTTGTACTAATTACACACTGTCCCTTTTCACCCCCTCACATTGTGTGTGTCATCATGGTATTATGGCAAACCTACTGTAGCAGGAACTACCGCAAAGGCAACTGTTTGACTGACTAAATGACTCTCCCTCACTGACTTTCTGACTGACTGATTGGCTGAAAGACTGACTGACAGATTGCCTGTCTGTGTGATTGCGACTGACTCATGAATACTGCTATAATGACTGAATTCAGACTCACCCTTCTGCTGTCAACATAAATATGAAACAAAGTGTAAAGAGATCTGAACACTGCTTCTCTGCATCTGTTTCTCTGTAGCTGCCTGGAGAACACCGATCAAAGTATCTCCTGAAGCCCTGGCAGTAAGTTTGTTAAAGTGTCATGAGATAATTCACTGGTGGATGATGTGTTGTAGTTTTAAAATGCGTTTAATGTGAGTAATAAACTTATAGTTTGTCTGATTACACAATCACACACAGAAGCACATACACACACATGGATAAAAGTCACTACATAACATGGCAATACAATGATCACTGTTCATATGTTCCTCTAGTACTTATATTCTAAGGATGTTGATCATCTTGTCCTTCAGGCAAACTATTCCAGGTCATCCCAACATGTTCAGACCAAGTCAGACTAGATCAGTGTCTTACATGTTCCACAGAGAGTGAGTGTGGCTCATCTGATGTGTGTCTGTTGTGTTTGTGTGGTGTGCAGAGCCTCCAGCTGCTGCAGAAGCAGAAGATGTCTGATGCCACCAACCAGCCTGCAAACAAGAAGGCCAGGTCAGTACAGTAGATCAGTGTGTGCAGAGTTGGCCCTAACATCACATGTCCAGGTAAATGATGTAATGAGGAATATTGTGTGTATTCAGACTGGAGGAGATCCAGTGCCCTGGTAAAAAGCTTCCTCCAGAGTCCACTCCTCGAGTCATGTTCACCGGCTTTGAGCCTGCACAAGTGCAGCAGTACACAAAGGTATAGACTGATCCTCTCTTTCATCTGCTTCAGACTTTATTTAAACATGATGTGACATAACACAAAGAGTCAGCCTCTTCATGTTAATAACAAAACCTTCTCTACAGTGCTTCCTAGTCCTGAAGGGTGTGTTTGATGGGGTCTGTCTTCTTCCCTGCAGAGGTTACATGCTTTAGGTGGTGAAGTAGCAGACAGCAGTCAGAAGGTCACCCACCTGGTGGCCAGTAAGGTGACCCGCACCGTAAAATTCCTCACTGCCATGTCAGTGGTAAAACACATCGTTAGCCCGGAGTGGCTGGAGGAGAGCTGGAGGAGCCAGACATTTGTGGGTATGTGTGTGTCTATGTCTGACTGAAATTTGAACTCTTTGTGAAGTTAAAAACAATGTATCTAGGTGATGTCTCCAGTGCACTTTCTGCATGAAGAATGAAAATGAATGAAGAAAGAAAAGAAAAACAGAGATCAAGGGATAGATCTCAGTTTTTCTTTTTCACTTCTAAGCCTTTTTGTTATTTATTATTTTAACCGCTCCAAGGAGGAGACGACATGTTCTCAGCTCCACCTCATCTCAGGAATTTCATTACATCTGAACCAAACTGGTTCACCTGGACTCAAGGATGAACTGCATAGAATCTGGTTGTCAAAGGTCAAGGTCACCTTAACCAAACATATTTTTGGCCATGACTCAAGAATTGTGGCACAAATTCTAACACATATGTGTTAGAATTTGTGCCACAATTCTTGAGATTAAATGATAAGGTGCTTACATTTTATATGCAAAAGGTCAAAGGTCAACTTCACAGTGACATCATAATGTGGAGTAATGGCCACAAGTCTAACTCTGGAAGTAGACTGAAAATATTTACTGTCTATCGATTATTCTCATTTGTGGAGCAGCCGCTAAGATTCCCCACCCATCCCATCCCTTATCTATACTGCTTATCCGTGCAAGGCTGCGGAGAGGCTGGAGCCAGTCCCAGCTGACATGAGGCAACAGCGGGGCGCACTCTGGACCCCTAACAGAGACGACCATTCACGCTCACACTCACAACTATGGGCAATTTAGAGTTATTAATTAACATAACCTACATGTCTTTGTGGGAGGAATCCAGAGGACCCAGAGGGAACCCACAAAGGCCCAGGGTTTGAACACCTTCTTGTTGTGAGGTCCCTACTCACTACTACTGTGCTGTCCCATTAAGATTCTGTTGAGGCCAATTAACATCAACTGAAAATGTATAATAATAATAAATGTAAATAACCTGTGCCTGTGTGTATTTTGCAGATGAGCAGAGTCACACACTGCGGGATGCAGAGGCAGAGGTGTTGTTTGCCTTCAGTCTGGAGGAGTCATTGAAAAGAGCCCACAGTGCTCAGCTCTTCAAGGTCAGACCACAAGCTTCACACCATCTCAATATGAAATCAGGTTTACCTGAGCATGAAACAGTTCTCATAGACTCTGATTTCATACTGGAGCGCATCCTCACTGCTGAGGTGAACATGGAATGATTCTGTGCCTGTCCCTCACTAACTGTTTTATTGTGATGGGTGACATAGGGGAAGTACTTCTATCTCACCCCAGGGATCTGCCCCAGCCTCAGCACCATGAAGTCCATTCTGGAGAGTGCTGGAGGAAAACTACTGGCCAAACAGCCCTCCTACAGGAAGATCATGGAGCACAAGCAGAACAAGGTTAATGTTCCACTGTCAGGTTTTTTTCCTGAAGGTCACCAAAAGGTTTTATGCAACAAATTAGGTTGATAAGAGAACAGTTGTTATTAATGGAATCATTTTTGATCATTGTGACATATGAGGGGGGTGATAATAGCCTTTATTTTCAAGTAAAACAAACTCAGTAATAAGTAATAGCATTATTGGATTATTAGAGTGAAGTATTTATTTTCATATCTTATTTTATACTTACGCTTTATTGTCATTTATTTACATTGTATGTACTGGTCTTTGTTGCAGAACCTTCCAGAAATCATCTTAATTTCCTGTGACAATGACCTCCACCTCTGTAGAGAGTACTTCTTGAAAAACATTGGTAAGATGCACACAGACATATAAACACACTTACACACACCATAGTCTAACTTCTGACTATAACAGTTTTGTAAAGGAGCTGACTGTAGAGATGCTTAGTGTCATGTAACCCTGTCGTCTGTCTCAGCCTGTGGACTCCACCCAGGTCAGAAAACACCTGGATTTCCTCTGAAACTCTGTCTCGCTGTTTACTTGGACAGTTGGTCACAGCTGCTTGATCACTCCTCAGTCACTGATAACTGGTTTAAAACACTGTACTTGTGTATGTACTAACCTCCAGTCATCCAGTTGGTATACAGTGTTTACTGTCTACCTTATACTGTTCCTTACACTTTACCTTACATTGCATGCTACACCTGCAATGTGTAAATGTAACTACAAACAGTCAACTTGGTAACATGTCTTTAGAAAACATACACTGGTCCAACACATCCACTTGGCTCCAATCTCAACATGATCCACTCAGCTTTGGTGTTGGGTAGAGTAGGGCATGGCGTAGGCTCTGATGTCGATATTACACAGAAATGTAATCCAGCCTTGAACTATGATGCTTCAGTAGAACTTTTGTTGATGTGTTATGTGTCTCAGATATTGTGTATTGTCTCTTTGTCCAGATGTCCACAATGCTGAGTTCATCCTGACTGGAGTTCTCACCCAGAAACTCGACTATGACTCATATCCTTTATGTCCAGTGATGTCTCAGGATGAACAGGTCTGACTGAGTACACTAAAATCAGCTGCCGCAGTGACGTGTGAGTCTCTGATCCATAAAGACGTAGTCAGTCTTTGGATACTTTATACTCTCAGGTTGTGTAATCTGCAATACATTATAATGGATCCAACATGAAAGAGCAGAGTCTCAGCAGATTTACATCAGTACAGAAAGAACTACATGATATTATGCCGGAACAAAATTATATTTATTATAAAATGTTTGGTTAACTATCTTGTTGTTTTGATTTTATGTTCAAGATTGTTCTTGCTGAATATAGTCAGGTTTTGATGGATTTGACTGACTCAAACCCAGAACCTGTCTTTGCCTGTATCTACCTTCAGTTCAAATTTCACTGTTCAGGGTATGCCATTTTCAGCTTTTATGCACATGTACATTTTTCGTAGTAATCTTACGTGCTGTTTTTATAAATTAGGCCCCTGGTCAGGATGTCTTTTCTTGATCCCTGACAAACATGTGGCCTACTTTCCAGAGAGCGTCCCGACTTAATTCAAGTCACTTAATTCATGTTTTTCTACACGACTACTTCTACACTTCAAACAGCTCATTTTTTTTTTTAAGTGTTTTTTTTTTTCTTTTCACAAAAATACAAAATTTTTGCAAACCGACTTTCAATATTTTACAGATTTTATTTTGCCTTTTTTTTTTTAATCATCATTACTTCTCGAATCAACACACAGCTTGAAACCCTGAAGCACATGAGCTTGACACACAACTGCCCAAGAAACAGAAAGCAGCTGAATGTCCATTTACTTTTGAACACTGTCAAAAGACCTATGTCTCCCACACAGTTCTTTCTACACTGATGTAGGCCATCACAGGTGGAAGCTGAGACCTGCTTTATAAAGGTTGATCCATTATTTTATTTTCAGATTGAACGAGCTGAAGTTGTCTGACTGCTGAATACACTTAGATTAACAGTAAAAGCAGTTTCTGAATTATTGAATCTTGTTTTATCTAAATGTCTCACTCAGCTGAACTCCATGTGGTTTGAAGACTACAGGTTATGGTCTTCTAACGTTCATGGCTATAGGACCATATTGCTGTAGGATGACATCCAGTCTCTCCACTCTGACAGCAGTATACAGTATTACTTTCTTTAGGAGAGTATTGTCATGATTAGAGGGTTTGACAGTTGTAAACCTTTACCTCCACTGCTGTTGGAAAGATGAGGTTCACCAGTTCGTTTTCTGTCTTATCTACAGAAGAATTCTGTTTTTGGTGCCATTTTATTTGACCTTTGTAACATTTTCATTGAGCTGCTGGAATTTCAATAGAAACCGGAAGAATAGGTTAGTATGAAACCTTTGACTGTCTATAAAAGTGGACACTGGTTTCTGGGCTTTAAAGTGAAACCAGTGCTGAAGCCTTAATCCTGCATTCTATCTAATGATCATTCATCAGTCATCATTGTATTGAAGTCTATGTGAAAATGTCCCCACTTCTCACAGAGCAGGTCAGATCCACTCCTCAACTCCAACTTCTTGTTCAAGTGGGTTGCCACTTGTGTAAAACCTTTGACTGGTAGTGTATGTGTGTCTTTGTTTTCAAATTTTATTTCAACACAGGAAATGTGTGGCAAACAGGAATGAGTGTAACATAGGGTTCAGTGATGTGTGTGATGATGAGCTGCAGGATGAAGAGCTTAATGTCAATTGAAAATCAGCACAGTGACAGTGTCTTCACTTCCTCTTTATATTGGTGGGGTGGGGGTGTAGTCCAGCTTCAGTCTGGTGCATCACTACATCAACTTTAGAATGCAGGCAGTAGCAGTCTGCTCAGCCTTCTAGAGTCATGTATTCTGACCTAAATGATCAGTGTGGAGGTTCCAGTTTGTACTTAGGTTTCAGTAACAGGACACTGAGAGTGTGTGGAGGCAGAGCAAAAGCAGGTCGACTATGATGGTGGTTTGTTACTGTGATAAACATCTGGAGCCAGACTGATGTGTGAGTGGAAAAAAGTCACTTTCCTTGACAGTCACACATATAAGTTCACTTGATGGTGAAGCAACGAATGACAGAGGAAGAAGAGGAAGCAACCGTGTACAGTCCAGCCACACTGACTTTTCTATGTTTTTATTTCTGTGCATAGATCTGAGTCTTTTTGTAGCCTTTTGTTACCTGTTAGAGAATAAATCAATAAATGGATGTTATTTTTGTGAATGAATGTTTACATTATGGAGGATTTTAACCTTTTTGCTGTTCTTCTGATAGAATGTGGAAAAGCTTCAGCTGCTTTTTGAATAAAACCTGTACATTTGATTGTGAAGCATCTTTGTCTTTGCTCCCTGGTCTTGTTGTGGTCTTAAAGCATTCTCTACATAATATTTGTGTTTTCAGTCTGTGAGATGAAGCCTCATGTAAGAGCAGTACCTGAGCTGTGTTAACAGGTCAAACTATCACCTCCCATGTTCATGTTGGAGAAAGGGACATTTGAGAACAAAAGCTTGTCACTGTGGAAGTTTTTCTTGAAGGTATTCCTCCCAGGTTTCTCCAGATAATTCCTGATAGATTTGATTTAATTAACTGTTAATGAGGGTCTAGGGTAGTTACTGGTGAAGTCCTAATTGGTGGCTGTCAGACAGATAGCCTGGGGTCATGTGTGGGTGGGGGTGCTCGGTGGGAGGCGATGTGCATCATAGCCTGCGGTGCTGCCCTCAAAACTACAGCAGACTGAATTAGACACAGCCTGAGCCAAGGTCATGTGCTACATATTCCATGTGTGTCTGTCTCTGCATGTTTACACGAACATGAGAGGGGACGTTAACTCTGTTCACCTGAATGTTTCTTTTGTATAGAACCAGAACTCCACCTCAAAGGAAGATTGACAAAATCCTCTGTCAGGCTGTGAGGATGTTGAATTTGTCACTGAAAGCAACTCGACAGGGCCTTTTCTTTTCTTTTTTTTTTTATTTGACAATCACTGCCCCTCAGTTAGTCCACAGATACCCCATAGTTACCTCTGTTACCACTCCATAAGAGTCCATTGAGACAGAGTTGAACAGATGTCCTGGTTCCTTCCTGCTGCCCATGTGCTTTTAATGATGGCATCATCAAATGGATGAAGAAATCCACATAAACAGCATCATCTCTCACACACACAGACACACAATTTGGGCAATCCTAATTAATTCCAATTAGAAATGCAAATAAGAAGGCTCATCTTTGATTAAGCAGCAGGAAGGCTCCTTGTTGGTTTGTGATGTCCTCCTCTGACACAGCCCAGTTGTGGGGAGAAGCAAGGAAAAAGTATTGGGAGACAGAAACTGTTGTAATTAATTAATGTAATTACTGCTTCGTGTGAGATTTCTAATTAGTCCTTGGTCCCTCTCTTCACTGCATCCGACACAGTTTGGCCTGTTCCACAGGATGCAGAGGAATTACAGACTAATTACATAGAGGCGGGCGCTGGGATTCATCTGGCCCTGCAACTTACATATGAGCTAATTAGCATATGATGGAACTAATGACTAATAATTTAGCCAATTACAGGACTGGGCGTACTTACTGTACATGTAGAAGAGGAGGCTTGAGATAAAAATGCCTTTTTCAGACCAGACAAAGAGGAGAAGCAGGTATCTGTCCAAGTTCACTGAGCTGAACTTGGACAGATACCTGACCAGACCAGCATGGTCCACAGGAGGATCAGACCCCTGAGGGGATCCTCAGCAGAGCTGGATGGGGTCAGTGTTATCTATTCACTCCATACCACACAGACCTGCTTCACTGTCTCAGTACTTAGTACTGCACTATATGGACAAAAGTATTGGGCCACCTCCACACACAGGAGCTTTTATGACATCCCAGTCTAAATCCACTGGCATTAATATGGAGTTTCTCCCCCATTTGCAGCTATAACAGCTTCCAGTCTTCTGGGAAGGCTTTCTGCAAGAGTGTGTCTGTGGGGATTTCTGCACCTTCTTTCAGAAGAGCATTTGTGAGGTCAGACACTGATGCTGGACAAGAGGGCTGAGTTGCTGTGGTTCCTAAATGCTTCTTCTTTGCAATAATAACACTTGTAGTTGATCACATAATATGACTCCCAGATATTCCATGATCAACTGTCAGTGGTATTATTGCAAAGTAGAAAGAGTTTAGGAACCACAGCAACTCAGCCCACTTGAGCATCAGTGTCCGACCTTACAGATACTTTTCTGGATGAATGGGCTCTACTAACATAGCACTGTGGAATAAAGCAGCTAATGTCTCAGTACAGTGGAAGCCCTTTATTAGTTATTGAGAGCCAAGTCTAAACAAACAGAAGACATTTATTTACAGCAATGTAAACTCACTTCAGTGTGACAGACAAACTGGTAACGCATGCACAGGTTCATAAAACAACAGACTGGAGATTTGACTGTGGTCAGAGCTCAGGTTGCTGCCTCAGATGAGAGGACATACTTCTATCTGATCCACAGTTCACTCTGACATTCATCTCAAGATTGACATTTAGCTCTGTGTCTGACACTACTACACTACTGCACTCTTTGCTACTACAAACGGAGGACAGACAAACACTGATGAAGGACTTCTAATGATCTTTAGTTTTCAATTCCATGTTTCTGGTCTGATAGAAATCAGTATAGAAGGAAACATGTCGGAAACAGAAACAGGATTAGTGTTAGTTTGTCAGAACACACGACATTCACTCATCATCACTCATCACTGAAAATGGTTCTGTATGGTGACACCTCAGTGTCTAACTAACAGACACATAATAGACATGTAACACATACTTGTACTGGTGATCCATTATGAAATGACCATGTGGACTCATTCACCCGGAAGAGACTCCGGTTGTTGTCCTGAACTGATCTTCTCATCTGACACAATGTCAAATGAGCTGTCGCCTCACACACCTCATCGCAACAGACATGATAAAAACACAATAACCAACAGCTTTGTTAAAAGAAGGTACACGTCGAATAAATCATTTCTATACAGGACAACTGACAGATTTATGGAACTAACAGGTTTTATTTAAACTGCTCAATGATAATCACAACCCTAAATGTTCTGTGTTCAGCAGCGTTCAACCACACACTGTTTCACTCATCAATAATCCTCTGCAGCGCTCTGTGCTCTGACTATGACATCAGAGTAAAACAATCACCTCACAGATGAAGAGGTCAAGGTGCAGGAGCCTGGTCACCTGTGCCCTTTGACTACAGTCTTATCATTACTGGATATCTGAGAAGACCGATCAGCTGTTTTTTCAGCGTAAACACACAACATGATGATTATTGTAAGGGGTAGGATGGTCCTCCACACCTGTGACCTCTCCCACAGGTGAGCTCCCGTCAAGGCCGAGCAGGTGGCAGGACACCCTGAGCTCCCATGAGTCCCAGCAGCACTCTGCCCACCTTTAACCTGAGACAGGAAGTGCGGGGCATGTAAAAACATCTTATACTTGATGTTATCATGAACTGAATCCATAGGCCTGATCCTGCATCAGTTACTATTTCTGTGTGACTCCAAGCAAGCCTCATCCACCTGATTTCCATCTCATAGGTCTTCATCTTTCCTGTTCAGGTGACATGATCGCCTCACCAGTCATGATGGAACATTGCCCCCTGCTGGGGTATTCCACCTGCTGCACTTATTTTACACTCAATATTATGACAGACTGAATGTTTCAAAAAGAAATAAATGAAAACAAATTCTAATGAGTAACAGTAAAATTGACTGGATTTGTCCTGAGTGGATCATTCACAGATCAAAAATAGCAAAACAAAATAAAACTAGTGTATTTTTGTTGTTTACTGGCTGATGCTGAAATATCTGTAACAAAAACATCCAGCACTGGACTTGCAACCCAGTGAGTGGTACTAGTGTCACAAAATTCAGACTTGTCTTTCAGGTTTTAGAAGTTTTATCTTTGATCACTTCCAAACAAAGGCAAACATCACACAGTACTGTTGTGGAAACATAGTGCAGTTCAGTCTTTATGCCTTTCCTCTCTGCTGCACTTAAATGTTTTTAAAACCTAACTGAAATCATCAGTTCCATGAAGCTGTCACCACAGTCCACACAGTCCAACCAGCTTGGCTTCCTGTGCACTTCCTGCTTTGGCATAGAGCTGTGGTTGGATGCTGATGCTTGAACACCCCTTGTCTTGTGACTCACCATGGTGGGGAAGAGGGAGGAGAAAGGGGAGGGAGGGGAGGAGGAAGACAAGGTGGGGGATAGGGAGGAAGAGTTTGAGGAGGGTGAGGATGAAGAGCAGGAGGATGAGGAGTAGTGGCTGTGTTAGGAGGTGGAGGTAGATGTGAGGATGAGGTGGTGCTGCCTGTTGCTACTGCTGCGAAGCCCATGGTGGCTGGTGTTAGCGTGGGATGGCGACAACACGTGGCTAGATGAAGGAAGGAGACCACTCAGATTCAGAGACAGGATAAAAGGCTTGTGAAGAGAAGGAGAGGAAGAAAATGAAGCTGGGGGAAGGGAAGAAAGGTGAGGAGTTTGATGGAGAAATTGAGGAGGAGCTCTTCACCATCCTTGGTGATGAGGAGAGGGGACACAATGAAGACTGTCGTCTAGAGCACTGGGTGGAGGAAGGAGACCAACGGGATGGAAACTTGGAGACATTTGAAGGAGAAGACAGAAGATAGTGTTTCCCAGAGAAGGAGGAGGAAACTGGGGAGGAGGAGGTTTCTGAGCAGTGAGCAGTGGACAGAGAGGTAGACGGGTGTTTCCCAGAGCTATGGTACAGGGCTGGGATCTTAGAGGCACGCAAAGCAACGACACAACGGTTACTATCCTTGGCTGCTCTACTGCTTCTGCTGTCAGCCTGTAAACAGACACCATATGACAAGTCAACACCAACAACACACAACCGCAAACAACAGCACAACACAGTGCACACAATGCACGGGTAGTACAAATTTCAACCACTTAATACGAAGACTTCGAGTTACTTTGCGAAGGATTCGACTGGTGACTCTTATTAGCACCAAGTGCTAACGATAATAATGACGCTACCACTAATAATTGTAAAGCTGCCTAGTAAATACACTCAATGTCCCGTTAGATACAAACTGACGTTTATAACCTTCATGTAGGAGGAATCATTGCAGAAACAAAACTGGACAGAATGAAGCTTTCTCTTGAGGATTTGTAACTCTGATCACAGGTATAAGTAATACCACCTTTCCTGTTTTGAATCCGTGAATTATTCTTCACATAAAAAACAGAAAACCCCATTCTCTTGGATAAAAGTAATTCATATTTAATGTTAATTTATACTTATTAAACCGGCTAAAGACAGAAGTAACACTCATGGCTGATACATCTCTTCTTCCAGAATAACCATTAAAGATTTGACATTGTAATGAAACGAGCTTCACTACAGGAGCCACTACGACAACATACAGAGGATGACCTTCTGCATCATCACATTAATATGAGCGTAAACATCTGGATAATCAACATCTATAAATGACCAACAAAAACTTTTCACACCCAAATAATATTTCTCCCTCTCACTGCCAGATGAACAGCTGCTGGACAAAGAGACTCATATTAGCTGTCCTGGGTTACTAAACATCAGTAACTGATTTGGTGGGCATTGATAGCAACATCAGGGAGTGTATCTTGAAGTGCGCCAAGGTGAAGAGGAAGGACAGCCATAATAATTCCCGTATCTCTGAGTTTGTTAGTTGAAATAGTTAGTTACATGAGGATGATCAACTTCACCTTTGTCGTAACTATCTTAATGTACTGACATCAACAGCAACAGGTTACAGGGTGTTTAACCCACTCTCTGAATAACCATTTGGTGGAGCATTCCACCGACTTCCACTCAGTCTCTGCTGATTCACAGCTTCTCACCTGAGGTGTCCTCAGAGTTCATTTACCTGGCTGGGCTGTTTCTGGGTGGCCTGCTGCTGACTCTTAGGTGTCTTCTCTGGTGAGGAGGATGAGTGGTGGGACTTGAAGTAGGATTGCAGAGCAGAAGTGCTGGAGATTATGCTGGATGTCTGAATAAACAAAAGTGTAGTTAGTACTTAAGTTATTCAACCACAGTAAACCACGAGGAGGAAACTGTACATGATAAGTAAATCAGGAATGTATCATCAAAAGATACTTGATTATATCAGTGACAATGTTAACTGGCACTGGGGGCTGGAAACTAAGACACCCATTGGCTTGTAAGCTGTCATTTTGAAGCCTCCAGTTTGTAAATTGGCCGTTGTCATCTTATTTGGAGGAGAAGCCAGAGCTGAGGAGGAGTGAGGGGTGGAGCTGCTCTGTACTTTCTCCAGCAGGTCGACACATGCGGTACAGTCTGTCAATCACACAGTAACCATGTAATCCATCCCTTTATCGTCTATTTTCCTCTAAATGGACCATTATTTAAAAAATGAACATCATGTTGTATTGAAGACTTGAAACATGAGACCATAAATTCATTAGGAAATCCTTTACTGATTAAGGTGAGAAGTAGGGGCATTTCCTCATAGACTATTCAAACAGTTCTTTCTACAGCCAGTGGAGTCGCCCCCTGATGGTCATTAGATAGGATGCAGGTTAAGGCTCTTCAGCATTGACTTCACTTTTAAGCCCTGGGGTCTATGTCCATTTTTATGACCTCAACACTCCACAGATGTGTGTACAAGGCTAGGTTTGTGTTTTTACAGTTTGACCATCAGGTTCACATAGGACATAGAACATAGGCAGTCTCCAGGCAGTCCAGCATCACATCTCTAAACACAGTCATTCAACATTTGAGAAGGTTGAACTCCATTTCTCCATTGTTACTGAACCATAAGTGGTCTGTATCAGATTATCAGAGATAAAAACAAAGTCTATCTTTGTGGCCGATACATTAGACCTACACTGACAAATGACTAGACTAATAAGTTAGTTGTCTTTCTCTGAAGAAATACAATTGCCTGCTTGCGGATACAAGTTGGAGTAGAGAACCCACCACCAGACCAGCACCACTGAAGAAAGCGAGCTCACCACGGAGAGGAATGTCAGACCTGTTTCTTGGAGGAGGTTTTCCTTGTGTTGTGAGGTGGCTGTGGTTTGGCCCTCTTACTCTGAGGTGGATTTGGGCCCTTGAGGATCTGAGAGGCTGGCCTCTTGGATGGGCTTTTCTCCCTTTCTCGTTTGTCTTTGCCTTTAAGGTGGGCTCTCTCAGACTCAGGGCACTGAGGATTGGCAGACTGAACCGAGGCGGGGAAAGAAGGAGCACCTAAAGTGCCCACACTGATTTCCAGCTCTTTGATTGACTCTTCTAGACTGTCAACAGAGTCGAATGTGCTCTTACAGAGCTCCTCTACCCGACCGCTTGATGTGGAGAGTGTGCACATCTTTAGGTTTCTGTCACATCCTTCATCCAAATTAAAATGTTTGGTTCTGCTGATCTCAAAAGACCTTGATTCCCTTTTCTGGTTCTTGGTGTCCTTCACTGGCCTGCTTTCTGATGATATTTCCTCTTCCTCATAGACAACTACCTTTAGCGTGTCCTTTCCTGTTTTGGTTCCTGCCCAAATGGCCTGGCTAATTGCAGTTAGCTTGTTCTTGGGGAACTTAAATTTGAATTTCCTTTTGGCCTCTGTCTTTCTAAGCAAGTCTGCTTTACCCTTGTATTGGTTTTCAGGAACTGAGTCAGTATCTGTTGATGTTCTTTGCTTCTGCATCTGTGGGTAATTCTGATCATTCCATGTGATGTCTCTAAGGCCTAAACCTGTGAGTTTTCTCACACCCTGCTCTTCCTCCTCCTGCTTTGTCTGCTCTTTGTCCACTATATTTTCTGGCGAGAGGATCCCATCGTGATCTTCCTCGCATTCAAAGATGGTAGATAGACGTTTGTAGCCTGAATTAATGTCCATGGGCTCATTCAAGATAACGATAATAGGTTTCTTGTCATCACTGTCCTGAAAACCTTGGTCCTTATGTGCCAAATAAGTGGTATCACCAATATTGTCCCCAGCTACTGTCTGTGTGACAGATCCATCAATCTGGGTTAGGTTTTCCTCTTTGGACAGTGCCCTCATTTTGGTCTTGGAGATCCTAAGGTTGATTTCACTGTTTGGAGGTGGTGGAGGAGGAGGTCCCTCATCATCCCATCTATCAGGGCTCAGACTACCTCCCTCTTCTTGGTATTGTGATTCATCCCTGGATACCTGTACTGTAGTCTCCTTGATCTGCTGTTTGCTTCTGTGGCTGGGAGTCAGGCTGGGAAAAAGGGGGGGCAGTTTTAGGACAGGAGTAGAATGGAGACACTCCTCTTTGGAGTTCTCTTTTTGTAAAGTTACGATCACCACCAAATTTGACTTCTTGTCAGCTGGAACCTCTTTTTCTATTTTTCCATGTGTCTGCTCAGTACCCGTGAGGTAAGTCCCTTGAATTTTTTCTTTTTGGAGCTTAACAGTTGTGACCTTGACTTTATTTTCTGCTGTGCTAAGGGAGGCAACCTTCCCAAGTAGCTCCCTGCTAAGTGTTTCTGTCCTCTCTGCCTTCAGCTGTGTTGGTGTGGACACCTCTTTAGTCTTCTGAGCATCATGTAAAGCAACAGACGAAGGCAGTTCCAGTAGAGATACTGTTGCACAGTTTGAGGAAGGCACTTGTTTGACCACCTTGTCCCATGCCTTCCTCCTCTGAACAGGAACCACACTGTCTTTCCCACCTCCACCAGGCTTCTCCAGTCCAGCTGCTGTTACGAGTTTATCGGGGCAACCATCTGTTATTCCTGTCTGAGAAGTTGACTGGTGGTCACTTATTGCTAACTCAGGAGGCTTTTGATTGGCCATTTGTGATGCAGGAGATGACCCTTTCCTGTTCTCATTTCCACCTGGCAATTTATTCTTATTTGAAAGTTCTGTAGTCACCTATAATTAGAGAAGGCTAGATTCAATACATGGTAACACATTATTATATTATTATAAGTCATATAAGTATTTACATGATCCAAGTACATTCATGACTCATTTTGACTTGCTCAGGGAATGTGTGCAAACACATGTACTCAGAGACATCTTCCACACTTCCATGAGTCTAACTGTTGTTCCCTGATGTTTCAACACCACCACCATCATACCACTGGTCAACCACTACCCAGCAACACCGGATGACGTTCTTCAAGAGGCTGGTCAAGAACCACCTCACATCCAAACTCCTAGAACACTCGATCCACTTGTGTTTATGTTCCACTGATGACACCATATAATGTATACCTAAGCCTGACAGAGGTAGAGAATAAGAAAAGTCATCTGTGGATGCCCTTTATTGACTTCAGCCTTCAACTCAGTCACCAGATCAGACTACCTGTTCCACACACACCACAACATGGAATTCTTCTTCTGTAGCAGGTTTAGTTTTGTGGTTTGGAAACATAAGTCAATTAAAACAGTAGAATGATTATTAAAGAGAAACAAAGCAGCAGAGAGGTATTTGTTTAGTAGTATTAGGACATCATGGCATTAATCAAATCGTCATCACAAATCAGGTCAGAAGGACATTTATAACTTTACTTATTCTAAAAAAATTCAAATGTGAATATTGACTAGCATTTATATTAGTCATTGAAGAAACAGTTGGTTTTGTTTAATTGCAGCTGGTTTAATTACTGCTGGTTAGCATTAGAACACAAATTCACAAGGCTTTTCAAACATTTCTATCTCGGGCAGAGTAAGTCAGACATGTCCACAGCTGTGCTCTGTCTGCAGTAATGTTGAGTTTACATCCTCATTACTGTCAGCAGACTTTTAAAGGTTGATACACTGGGGATATTGAGTCATTAATTATTAGTGCTGTTAGTCTTCATTAACGCAGACTGCATTCCCCTGCTCTGGAGCCTAGAGGCTAAGGGATCATTACACCTCTGCTCCCAAAACCCCCACAGTACATTTCTGAAAGACTTGGGTGAGAGGGTGGAGGGTTCATGGTTAGGGTCACGGCCAAGAGGTGGTGGGGTCAGAGGTACAAGAATACGATGGATGTTAGTGGTTGTACAACTTAACTTGTACAACAACTTAAGTTGACATCAACCAACTGTGGGTGACATAATTAGTTGTTTTAGAGTTGTGCCGATGATATTTGTCTTGTTTTGTAACTTATGATCACTAGTTGTAGTATTAAGTTACTATGACTTTTTTTGCCTCTACAATGTTTTAGACAGCAAAAACTGATGCTTGAAACACTGAACACACTGATGTGTACTGTCGCTGAGTAGTCTTAGCTGCTGCTTTTCATGGTTGTGAATAGAACCTTTGGACAGAGAGAGCAAGAAAGAGAGAGACAAAGCAGAGACAAAGACAGAGTGGCGAGAAAAACGGCTCATGCTGAAGCTAATCTGCTTCAGTGTGAATGCACAAATAAATAAACAAACCTGCAACTCTTTGATTAATTTGTTGTCCTCCTCCTCTTCCTCCCTGTGTGCTGAGGCTGTAGTGGTAGTGGAAGAGGAACCCTCCAGAGGTGTAGGAGCACATATCTGGGGTTTGACCTGTGATGGTTGTCTTGTGGGCTTCGGCTGAGGAACCACAGGGGGCTCTTTGTCTTCTTTCTCATCCTTAAACAGATTAATGGAGTGAAAACAGAAAAAATTAAGCATGTTGTGATTGTTTTATGGCTGTTGCTTGAGAAGGGTCACAGTTGAAAATCTGCGGAGAATTCGGTGTCACTTCAGTTTATTTCAAACATGTATATGCTTCCTAAAGCAGACACAGGAAAGAACACTGTCTGTGTTAGTCATAATGACCCTCCATAACCCTCATTAAGATTTTCTGACCTGGACCAGGTCTCCTATCAATCCGGTCCAGACAGGACAGCGATAGTCGTCACCACAACCAGGAGCACTAATGAACCAATTGGTATCAATGGCCTTGTTAACGTCCCACCAAAGCTAAATACCTGGATTTCCCCACCAGTCAGTCAGAACTGAAGAAGCCTCTTGGATGAAGGTGAAACATTTTCAAGAATCTGCAACCAAGTCAAGTTAGCCTATGTTTAACTTTCTTGGAGTGAGTGAGTATGTCAGTGAGTAATTAATGTTATTCTATCTGGTCTCATCAAACTGAATTTTGACTGGGGCTGAGTGAATTGTTATTTTTCTGGAAGTTTTGTGTTGATT